>CAWUDS030004610.1:0-5000 GCA_963859935.3 Lathyrus sativus | reverse complement strand
ATTTTTAGACAATGACAACGATAATTCTTAAATACAAAAGTGTAGAGACAAGTGTTTGACACTGGTTGGCTTGTGGATTTTTCTCAACCGGTACTCGTAATGTCTTGAAAACTCTTCGAATGGGGAGAAAAAGAGATAATTTTCTTATAGCATGATATATTTGAGATCATAGCCTATATATAGAATGATAATCATTTAAAATTCTCATTATTTCGAAATGGATTATCTTGACATCCACTTATATTTAAGTACATATTCAATTAAATAATTAATTATTAAATATAATTAATTATTTAATTTACTTACTCAACCGATTAAGATATATATATATATATATATATATATATATATATATATATATATATATATATATATATATATATATATATATATATATATATATATATATATATATATATATATATATATATATATATATATATATATATATATATATATATATATATATATATATATATATATATATATATATATATATATATATATATATATATATATATATATATATATATATATATATATATATATATATATATATATATATATATATATATATATATATATATATATATATATATATATATATATATATATATATATATATATATATATATATATATATATATATATATATATATATATATATATATATATATATATATATATATATATATATATATATATATATATATATATATATATATATATATATATATATATATATATATATATATATATATATATATATATATATATATATATATATATTATATATATATATATATATATATATATATATATATATATATATATATATATATATATATATATATATATATATATATATATATATATATATATATATATATATATATATATATATATATATATATATATATATATATATATATATATATATATATATATATATATATATATATATATATATATATATATATATATATATATATATATATATATATATATATATATATATATATATATATATATATATATATATATATATATATATATATATATATATATATATATATATATTGCTCTGTCCGGCTCATCACACAGGGTCGGCCCAATCCATCTCTCCGTCGTGGAGGGCCTAGCTCATTGATCAGCTGTCGCGCGCGGATCAGAGCTAGTGTTTTTGATGAAAACGTAATAAAGCGACAATTCAACTCGGATATCGTTTCAAGGATTCTTTTATGTGATTAATCTACCAAATTCGAAATGGAGGGGGAGTTGGTTTGGTTTCTGATCGGATAAATAAAGAAAATGCAATTAAGCGGTTAAAATAAGTGATTATCAAAACAAGTCAATCTACTGTTTTCGGTTTCGGCTTATCACGGGTTTCTACCTTACCAATTTCCTAAGCGATTTCGATCTCTATTCGATTCCTATGTCATTTAACAAGCGCAAAAGACATAAACTAGATTACCAGTCCTATATTCCAAATTAAGCAAACGGATTAAGTTTTCGTGAATTAAGCAAACACGAATTATAAACGCGAATTAACGACAAAGCGACGTAACGGCGAATAAAAGCTAAGGATGCAATCATACGAATTTAATCAAAACAATTCTATAAAATAACAGATTAAGCAAAAGCAATTCATAGAATAGTGTTGAAAGAGAAACGAATTAGATTGATAAAGTAAAAACCTCAAAGCGTTGGAACGCGATTTTAGCAGAATGACTCTAAGGAATTAGCTCTCCATGGTTCTCTCGCAAAGCTCCGAATGTATTTTTCGTGAAAATGTAATTAGGTGAACAGTAACACGAGTATTTTTCCTTTAAAAAGAAAGAAAATTCGGGTCATAACCCAACTGGGTCGAAAACATAACCCAGGCCCAATACATGACCCAACACTAAAATAAAATTATAATGCAGTAACTTTAAACGGAATTCTGGAATTTTGGGCTCCGAATCTGACTTCGACTCCAACAAGAAAGTCGTAGCTCTCTCTCTTAGCTTTCCGGCGATTTTTAGAACGCCTCAAATGGATTTCCGGAACTCCAGTTATGATCGTGTCCGTGCAGACTGCTAAAGCTGAAAAATAAGTGCGGAAATCAAACTAAGCCAAAATAAAATAAAATATAAAAACAAAATAAAACATAAAAATAATCAAGATAAAGTAAAGAAATGCCTAAGTAAAAATATAGGAGAAAGTGCATAAATATGCACTGATCACTCATCACGCTGGGAGCGCTTAAGCGTCTCCCCATGGACACAAACCTTAGGATCTATGACATTTTGATATTAATAATTATAGGAATACCTTGACGAATATAATGAGAAAGATTTTTAGACAATGACAACGATAATTCTAAAATACAAAAGTGTAGAGACAAGTGTTTGACACTGGTTGGCTTGTGGATTTTTCTCAACCGGTACTCGTAATGTCTTGAAAACTCTTCGAATGGGGAGAAAAAGAGATAATTTTCTTATAGCATGATATATTTGAGATCATAGCCTATATATAGAATGATAATCATTTAAAATTCTCATTATTTCGAAATGGATTATCTTGACATCCACTTATATTTAAGTACATATTCAATTAAATAATTAATTATTAAATATAATTAATTATTTAATTTACTTACTCAACCGATTAAGATATATATATATATATATATATATATATATATATATATATATATATATATATATATATATATATATATATATATATATATATATATATATATATATATATATATATATATATATATATATATATATATATATATATATATATATATATATATATATATATATATATATATATATATATATATATATATATATATATATATATATATATATATATATATATATATATATATATATATATATATATATATATATATATATATATATATATATATATATATATATATATATATATATATATATATATATATATATAGATATTGCTCTGTCCGGCTCATCACACAGGGTCGGCCCAATCCATCTCTCCGTCGTGGAGGGCCTAGCTCATTGATCAGCTGTCGCGCGCGGATCAGAGCTAGTGTTTTTGATGAAAACATAATAAAGCGACAATTCAACTCGGATATCGTTTCAAGGATTCTTTTATGTGATTAATCTACCAAATTCGAAATGGAGGGGGAGTTGGTTTGGTTTCTGATCGGATAAATAAAGAAAATGCAATTAAGCGGTTAAAATAAGTGATTATCCAAACAAGTCAATGTACTGTTTTCGGTTTCGGCTTATCACGGGTTTCTACCTTACCAATTTCCTAAGCGATTTCGATCTCTATTCGATTCCTATGTCATTTAACAAGCGCAAAAGACATACACTAGATTACCAGTCCTATATTCCAAATTAAGCAAACGGATTAAGTTTTCGTGAATTAAGCAAACACGAATTATAAACGCGAATTAACGACAAAGCGACGTAACGGGGAATAAAAGCTAAGGATGCAATCATACGAATTTAATCAAAACAATTCTATAAAATAACAGATTAAGCAAAAGCAATTCATAGAATAGTGTTGAAAGAAAAGCGAATTAGATTGATAAAGTAAAAACCTCAAAGCGTTGGAACGCGATTTTAGCAGAATGACTCTAAGGAATTAGCTCTCCATGGTTCTCTCAAAGCTCCGAATGTATTTTTCGTGAAAATGTAATTAGGTGAACAGTAACACGAGTATTTTTCCTTTAAAAGAAAGAAAATTCGGGTCATAACCCAACTGGGTCGAAAACATAACCCAGGCCCAATACATGACCCAACACTAAAATTAAATTCTAATGCAGTAACTTCAAACGGAATTCTGGAATTTTTGGCTCCGAATCTGACTTCGACTCCAACACGAAAGTCGTAGCTCTCTCTCTTAGCTTTCCGGCGATTTTTAGAATGCCTCAAACGGATTTCTGGAACTATAGTTATGATCGTTTCTGTGCACACTGCTAAAGCTGAAAAATAAGTGCGGAAATCAAATTAAGCCAAAAATAAAATAAAATATAAAAACAAAATAAAACATAAAAATAATCAAGATAAAGTAAAGAAATGTCTAAGTAAAAATATAGGAGAAAGTGCATAAATATGCATTGATCATTCATCACGCCGGGAGCGCTTAAGCGTCTCCCGATGGACACAAACCTTAGGATCTATGCCATTTTGATATTAATGATTATAGGAATACCTTGACGAATATAATGAGAAAGATTTTTAGACAATGACAACGATAATTCTTAAATACAAAAGTGTAGAGACAAGTGTTTGACACTGGTTGGCTTGTGGATTTTTCTCAACCGGTACTCGTAATGTCTTGAAAACTCTTCGCATGGGGGGGGGGGAAGAGATAATTTTCTTATAGCATGATATATTTGAGATCAAAGCCTATATATAGAATGATAATCATTTAAAATTCTCATTATTTCGAAATGGATTATCTTGACATCCACTTATATTTAAGCACATATTCAATTAAATAATTAAATATTAAATATAATTAATTATTTTATTTACTTACTCAACCGATTAAGATTCTTATATATATATATATATATATATATATATATATATATATATATATATATATATATATATATATATATATATATATATATATATATATATATATATATATATATATATATATATATATATATATATATAGATATAGATATATAGATATATAGATATATAGATATATATATATATAGATAGATAGATAGATATTGCTCTGTCCCGCTCATCACACGGGGTCGGCCTAATCCATCTCTCCGTCATGGAGGGCCTAGCTCATTGATCAGCTGTCGCGCGCGGATCATTACGATTGTTTTTGATGAAAACGTAATACAGCGACAATTCAACTTGGATATCGTCTCAAGGATTCTTTTATGTGATTAATCTACCAAATTCGAAATGGAGGGGGAGTTGGTTTGGTTTCTGATCGGATAAATAAAGAAAATGCAATTAAGCGGTTAAAATAAGTGA
>CAWUDS030004608.1:0-41070 GCA_963859935.3 Lathyrus sativus | reverse complement strand
AATGCCCCCAAAACCTTGAATAATAAGAAACCAAAGCCCAATCTTGATTTTAATGAGATATGGCCACAAAACTCATCCAAAATATATTTAAAGCATTGATCTAAGGGTGGCCCAAGAATGAGAAAGAGTTCTAATAGTGGGGCTTAAATCAAATATAAACCCTAGGGCCACTTTGAATCAGAAGTAACTGGTCATGTCTTGAGGTACTTGACCGAGAGAATGAGTACCATCTCCACTTAAATTTAATACACCTGCACAAGCTTGTTAGTCATAATGAGCATGCACACAAGATTCTATGACCTAATTCTCAGAGGATCATGGCCAAAGGCCAGATGATCTTACAGAGAGAAAGTTGAGAAAGACAGGACAAATTTGGGGTATGACATATACACCAAGTTCGTTTTCATCCAATAATTGTAAAAGGATTAGATATAATTATGCATTTTTGGTTGGAAATGAATACTCTGATGATCGAGATGTATACCTCATATTCAAACACTCAGAGGTAGCGTGATATACACCACATTCTTTTTTCATCTAATTTATTATGAAATGAGATTTTGGCATCAATCAGGTTAAGATTTTTTTTAAAAGGATAACGATGGCTCGGGTGGTCGAGATATACAGCTCACCTCGTATCCAAACTCTCAAGAAAAAGCGTGATATACACCACGTTTTTTTTCATCTTTATTTGTGAAAAGATGTTTGATTATGATTAAGTATTTTGTTTTGATATAGAAAAATGCACTCGATGTTGATTGAGGTTTGATTTGCATTGCAAAATGAAATATGAAATAGTTTGTTTTTTTGTCTTAAAAATGACTTGAAATTATGGTATATGCCTAAGCTAAGAAAATAAGCATGCGGAGAAATTGAATTTGCGCGAAATATCGAGTGAGATTATCTACACGTGCGAGGATGTGAACATAGGTTAAAAGAAAAATTATTGAATTAATTGACTTAACACATTGAGATCAAATAATCCAATAATTTACTTAACAATAAAAAATGATTAATTAATTAAAATTAATCAAATAATCAATTAAATATTTAATTAATTAATTAATTATACTAATTTAAATAATTAAACTAATCAAGAAAAAATGATAAAAATAAGAATAAATAAAACAAGATGGATGCATATTAGTATGTGATGCAAGGATCAGCAAATCAGTATGGGCCAAAGTAAACAAGCTTAACTCCACAAATATATTCTCTGACCCTAATTAATTTAAAAATGACTAAATAATAATATTAATAAAAAGTATGTTGCACAAAGAGGAAACCTTCGCCTCACTCACCAACAATTTACCATCTGTTTTTCAAGTAATTAATAACCACCAATGGGGAGAAGACATGTGGCAATCCATTAGAAAATCACAACAACTAGCAATAACACAAAAAAAAACTAATTTCTGCTTTTTAAACCATTTTAAAAGAAAACAGCAATGCTATGTTGACACCTATTCCTACATTACACCGTATTCACTGTTCACCAATACGGTGAACAGTGCATGAACGGTGCGAAATAGTGTCACAACAGTGTATGAACAGTGTTCGTAAATAGTATTCGTGAATAGTTTTTAAAGTTATGAAACAAAATTGGTTAATGAAGTATAAAAAGTTGGTTAATAAAGTGATGGAATTGGTTAATAAACGCCCAGAATTAAAAATAATTTTAACCGTAAATAAAGTTGGTTAATAATATGTAAAATGTTGGTTAATGGAGTTATGAAGTTGGTTAATCACACAATTTCATATCAATATCATTTAATTTAAAAATAAATAAAAAACTAATTTTTTATATTTTTTTAAAAAATATATTTAATTTTATAATATTTCACTGTTCACCGTATTGGTGAACAGTGAAATACGGTGTAGGTGTAGGAATTGGGTGTAAGAATATCATTTCTCTTAAAAAAACATCCTTTCTCTCTCATGTTACTCTTTTTCTCTTACAAACCACTTACAAAAGCAAACAAAAAATAAAAAACATACAAATCATTATTCATCCATTTTAGGACAAAGTCCTGAAAGGGTTCGAGGAGGACCTAGCTACTACGCGGGGGAAATCTCAAGTGTCCCTTCAGCGGGCTAAGAAATCCATGTATCGGTTCCAAAATCAGAAGTCAGAGCAAGTGCGAGGATTTTGTCCCAAAATTTACATCACTGCCGACCAATTGAATCCCTTCCAAGAGGTTCCTATAGAGAATAATGGAGGTGGTACGGGTGCATTGGAGTCGAGCGCTGATGTTTGGGGATTTTTGCTCTCATTTCTCCTTTTATTTTTGTTTTTCTTCTATAAGGTTCTATGTAAGATTACGTCAAGGATTTGTGCGTTGGTTTTTAAGCATTATTTGTTTATATCATTACCTTTTGCATTGCTTTCAGATTCATGTTATGCTCTTTTTAAGTGTATTTTTCAACTGACTAAGAGTTTAGGAGAATTAGGGTTCGATTTTCCCCTTACAATTCATAAAGTTTGCTTGACACGAAGGGCGTTAAATAATGTATTGCCTAAAGTGTAAATAACCTTAAGTTCTTTGTGAGTCCGTGTTTGGTTGCTTTATTCACGAGTATGTCACATTAAGATGTACACATTTTATTGGTAAGATGTTGGACCAACTAGATGCAGCCATAATTGAAATATGCTTATGCTGATAATTTGTTGGTTCGACTTGGCAAAAGCATTCTTTAAATTTGCAATTGTGAGGCAAAAGACCAGATAGATGTGGTTATGCTTTGAATTGCACCTGTAATTATGTCTCCTGAGACCGGCTAGATGCAGTTATGCTTTGAATTGCACCTGTAATCAAATTCAGAGGGACGGGGCATAAGACCGGCTAGATGTGGTTATGCTTTGAACTTCACTTCATGTCACATAGGATCATTCTCCGACCAAGGGTAGAGGATACTCGTCCCTTCCCTTGAGGTAAAGGCTTGGATTGAGGTGGATGTCTCCGGGTTCCACCACTCACGTCCCTTGGATTTGCTAGATCCAAAGGGGGTGCACTAGGTATGTAGAAATGTGTGTAATCCTTGATGAGGTATTAATTGTGGTATTCGGGCATGTAAAACGTCTTTGACAACACCCATGGGGGAACTGGTTGTTGTAGTTAGGTGTTGGATTTTTATGATGACGAGACATTCATCATGGCTCGATCACAGCAGAATCTGCATTTAGATATTTCAGGGATGCAACTTCTTTTGTCTTTGCCCATAATACTGCTTGGTCGGGGTGAAATCAAACTCGATCAATCCTATCTCAGAGAACCTGAATCTAAATTGAAGGGGATCTATTAATAAGCCTCAGCATGAGTTGGAGACCAAGATTTCAAGCCGGCATAGGCTCAAATTAAGTCTATGTGGTCAAAATTCCATAGATCTTAGTCCAGATCCGAGGACATCTGTTGGCTTTTTCTCACGATGGCTCGAGACCGAGATGGCCAATTGATCAATATTGGATATGGGTTAAGTGGATTCAAAAGCCTCAGATCTGAGATTTTGATTCTTTAAAACCTCTATTTTTTCCACTAGAGACGCTTGTGGATTCAAGATCTGAGAATCAGATTTGACCTCATGGAAATCATAGGAATCAGAAGTTGATTCTCACAAACGGCATCACCATTCCATTGTGGAACAAGAAATGAAGGAGATTGCAGAAGCTACGGTAGAACAAAACTTCATGAGCGATTCAGTGACGCGACTTCAAGGACCAAAGGTTGGGATAATGACGTGTCATGAATCAGAGATGTTGATCCCAACTAGTGTTGCTAATCTCCAGTATGGTGGACCTAGGGGGTGTTTGTATGGTTAGCACTCCAATGGCTAAGTCAATTTAGGGTTCAAGATGATCGTAGTATGAGTGAAGATTATATATTGTGTACCTAAAACTCTCCTTAAAACTATATTTATATCTTTGACTCAATAGAACGGACGAGATGAATGGGCCTCATCATATTGAGCTTTTGGCTTACTCGAAACACCACTTAAGACTACTTTTTATGTCAAAACACATATTAATCAAATTATGAATTGTATTAACTAAATTTTTACACATTACTAAGTAAAGTTCTTTAAGAAAAAGAAATATATGTAAAAAAAATAATATTAAGTTTTGAATAGTGAAATATGGTGTAAATGTAAGATTTTGTTTATAGATATAAGAGTTAAATATGTTTGTGGTCCTCCTAAATATCTCAAATTTTGTTTTTAGTCTTTCAAAATATTTCCTTCAATGAATGATCTTCTTAAAGTTTTTCATCCACACTTTTGGTCTCTCCTGCAATTAAGCGACAATTTTTACAACTTAACAATAAAATTAGCGACGATTTTAGTGACACTTTATTACTTAGTGACGGTTTATTGCTTAGCGACAACTTTAGTGATAGAGACCAAAATTGTAGATGAAAAATTTTAGAATTTTTTTTTTTAAAAAATATTTTAAAAATTAAAATTAAATTTTAAAATATTTAAGAGGACCACAAACAAATTTATTCTTAAAATATAATTATTAATATATCAAATCGGTTAAATTTTTTCCCTTCGACAAAACCATGAAAAATGAAATGTGGTAGTAGTTTATCAAATTATCTTATTTACAAAACATAATGATAAAAATGGTAATAAATAGTGGAGATATAAATCTCCACAAAAAAAAAGTACACTAAAACATAGGACATTATTATTGATAAAAGAAATAGAACAAAATGTACCTTCAAGAAAATAAAATTTGGCTAGAACAAGAAAATTTTAAATGTAGCATAATAAATGGTTGAATTTTATAGCATATAGACTATCTCTAATTAGTAGAGGCACCATCATAATGTTGTTTACCAAATTCATATAAGAAAGCCAAATTGCATTACATGAAAAGCAGGAAAAAAACATTGCAAAGTAAAATTAAGAAACCAAATGCTAGAACAAGAAAATATATCCAATACAAAACCATTACAAAATTTACACTTAAACTTAATAAAGATGCTTAATTATGGTTAATGAGATTAAATATGTTTATAGAGGCAAAACATATTAAACTATTGTTGCTCTCTTCTTCTAACTCACATTCTCATCTTAGAAAGAATATGATCTAGTGAAGACCTTTTTCCATGCCTTCAAACTTAGAGACCTAACCCTAGTTAAAGATAAAGAAGGCTTAAAATCTTTGTGAGGAAAAGTTGGTAATGGAATTGGTGAGGATTGTGTTTGTGAATTTTGTAGTAACACATTGTCTTCTTGGTTCCAAAAACAAGCATCTTTTCTCTTGCTTCTAACTGTTTGCAACACATCAAATTTGTTGCAAATTCCCCAAACTGTCACCTTTTGTTGACAATGATCTACATTTATTGAGTATATGCCTGCCAATTTTACCACAAATATACTAATTTATTTGTGTAAAAAAAATAGAAATTGCTTACATAGATAGCAATTTGAATTGAAATAATGCATAAATGTAATGAGTACAATTTCTAGGACTACAAATATTTGAGTTCATAATATTGTTAGTATCTCTTCTTCTTTTTTTTTCTGTCTTTTTTATCATTCATTGTATCTTGAAAATATAGTCTTTCAAATAATATGTGCTCGATATAGTAAAAAATTGACTACAAATTACTTTAATATTAGATATCAAACTCAATTATTAGTTGAATTCCATTTTTAGATTGAATTCAAGTGGTTAGTTCTCTCTAAATTCATAGTTATCAATAATAATATTTTATTGATTATGCCAATTTCTTTTAGAATTTAGAAATATGACTTAATGGTGAGAAATTATCATTTTAGTCTAAATTTTTCAAAAACTTTTAGAGAAGATAAAAATGTCTTTTGAAATTTAAAATTAAAATATTTAATAAAAAAAACACGCTATCATTATAGAATTCATCTTTTTGTTTAAGTTTACGGTGTTTGAATCCGACAAAACTTGAATCTATATTCTATCACGTACAAAATTATTTTTTATTATTATTATTATTATTATTATTATTATTATTATTATTATTATTATTATTATTATTATTATTATTATTATAGTCTCTATTATAACGAAAAAGAGTGTGATAGTTTAATTGATATTTACTAATTAGAATAAATGAGTATGAGCTGTGTTAATCTAGTGTTCAACCCATACAAATATTATTTATTCATATTTTTTCAATGTAAATAATTTGTTGATACTTATAGATCAACAATTATTTTTAAAAAAAATAGTTTTTATAATAATAATAATAATAATAATAATAATAAGGCTTAATGTATCCTTTGTGTGATACTCAGGTGAACAACATATCAGAGGCTTTCAACTCTATGTTGGTGAATTTTATTTTTTTATTTTTTATCACAACAATTCAAATGACCTATAATTTTGGGTGTTTGATTTTCATTTGTTGCTGGAGTTTATTGACATGTTTACATATAAATGAAGAAGGAGGAAGAATGAAGAAGGATGAAGAAGATGATGAATAGTAATCCAACGTAAAAATATTGCATTGGACAAAGAATTAGGTTACACAGTTTATAAAATGCAATATGTTGAGTCACAAATAACATCAATCCTTGTTGATATGCCACATCAGCATACTTAATGTTTTCACAACAAAACTAATAAAATGGATCAAATTGTTTAACGAAACGATTGTTAAGGAATTACATTGTAACATTTATTATATAAGGGACTAAAGCGAAAACTGAAGTTAAGTTAAGAGACTTCAGAACTAAATAATAATAATAATAATAATAATAATAATAAAACTATTTTTTAAACATTTGAATTTTAAATTTTAAACAATATTTTTATGAAATTGAAAGAAATTTTTTTTGAGAAATTAAGAATTTTTCATTAGTCATTGCCATAGGCCCACTGGTAGTGATGTCCAACGAACCCAATTATGCAGTGAAGTTTGAAAGCCCATGTAAATAACATGAGGTGCACCTTTAAAAAGTTGTACAAAATCATATTAAAACACATTATAAGAATTATTTGGTAAACTTTATTCCAACTTATCTTATAATTAATGACTTATTATACATTTATAATCTATTTTCAGCTTGTTATAAAATGGCCCTCAAAAGTCATAACATGTTTATACAAAGTCTGCACATTTTTCTTCTTCCAAATTCTCTCAAATAAAGATAAGAGATTAAACCTAATATCATCTGGCTGGTTATATTTCAAGTTATGCATGGCTTCAAAACTTTCATAAAGTTAAATATATAAATTTACCTTTGAGACTTGATAAGCTTTTCTTGATTTTCTTCTCACAGCCATAAGAATACAAGGGCACCCTCATTTCAACATACTGTGCCTCCACAATGGTCTTGTAAGCTGGGACAATTTGCATGTTGGACATTCTCACAATTAAGTGCTTCAACTCTCACACTATCTTGTTACCAAACAATGTGTCTCTCCAAGCCTTATATAAAGTTTTTGTTTAGGATATGGATGATGGGTTCATAAAATTCATTAGATTCTCTTTAAAAGAAGCCTTTCCTAGTATTATCTTTTTGCTTTATCTTCTTTAACATTTGTTTCCTTTATCATATTTTGTTGTTTTTTTTGTAAGTGCCTTTATGATATGTTGTTATATTAATTGCTTTTAAAGTCATATTTTTTAAAATAAAATAAAAAATGAATCAGATTTTTTGAAAAGTCTTTTGTCATGTATTTTTTTATCATGATAATTTTTTTAATAATTCATTAAAATTGTATACTTGTTAATCATTCTAAATTAGAAATTTTACTATATTAATCACCTTAAAAATATAAATTACCAAAATGTAGAGATTAATAAATTGAATAAAAACATAATTTTGCATGACTAATTTGATCTATATAACCGACTTTTATGATTTAATTGTTGATGTATACTATTCTAAGGTTCTGTTTGTTATGATATTTTTTGAGTTATAGTTTATACATCAGGTTGGATGCGTGTAATGAAGAAGAAGTCGTGCGTCGGAAAATTTTGGAAGAAATTGTGCAGGTTTGGCGTCTGATATCAAAATGACTATTATTATACCTTTTCAGATAAGGAATTCGCTCACACATCCAACTCACTACTTTTTCTGTAACATATGGACCTTTTAAGTCATTCGTATTTGTTTCAGACCTAAATACAACATTTTTATATTTTTCGCAATTTTTATTTAATTTTTATTTTGAATTAAAAGGCCATCACAATTTTTTTTACTATTTTATTTTTGTTTTTTGTTAAAAGTTCATTAGGATTTATTTTTGTATATTTAAACACCTTTGGGTGTGGTTATCAAGATTATCTTTGATCAACATAAAATTCAAGTATTTTCTCTTTTGGTGGATTCCAAAACTTCATCTAACAAGTTTGTTGCTTGCAAACTTGTGTTTTCATTCTAAGCTTAGCGTTTTGCTAATCCTTTGTGATTTCGAACTTGTCAGGTGGCATCAGAGCATATTTCTACGGTTTCCTTTCGTAGATTGATAACCTATGAGAGATCAACTACTAACTAAAGCAGACCTTAAGGTAATTACCATGACTTTCACCACGACCTTAATTGCTTTTATTAGACACGCTGTCGCTACCGCGAAAATAAGGTGCCGGCAAAACAGAAGAGTCGCCACCTTTCGTTATTTATCCCACAGAAAGGGAAAGGAAACGATCGGAAAAATCTGACGAAAAGGTATAAGACAAGGTCATCGCAACCATGTCTGGGTTAAGGAGTCGGTTACGCAAGGGAAAGGTATTAGCACCCCTCACGTCCATCGTACTCGATGGGATCCACGCTTGTTGTGTCTATCTGACGGGTTAGTTTATCTATCTACCTATCAAGGCTGGCTCAAAAGAAAAGAAAATTGACTCGCCAAAGCATCGCACCTCGTGCCTACGTATTCTCGTCAGAGAACGAGATATCAGAGTCAACGTAGTTCGGATAACTACAGATAAAAGGATGGGGGAAGGTGGCTCGCTAATACGTCAGTATTGTGCCTACGTACTCTCAACAGGTGTGAGAGATCAGAGCTTACGTAGTTCGGGATACTACAAATTACGGGTTTTGATTCATCTGTTTTTACGAGTAGGGTTAACAAACAGTTCCAGCAGTTTGGTGTATGCAGCTTGCTCATCGGAGACCCGTGCGTTACCGTTTGCGGTAGAACTGAGGGTTAACGACACTCTTTTTCTGAAAAAAGTTTTCCTAATTAAAGGAGCCCACGGGGCAGAAGGGGTTTGAAATTTGTTTTCTGTCTTTTACGAAAGAAGTGTTTTTTATGGATGTTGGTAATTCGTACAACACTAGAGACTATGACTTAGGAACGAATGCATTGCATATCGTCCAAAGGACGTATACTAAACACTCTAAACGATTGAGAGGAGACCGCTCAATTATCATTTCCCAAATGGCTTAAGGCTCGTAACGTACTGTATGAATCTGCCTTTATTACATATTTTACTGTTGTTTTGGAGATGAGAAGAGAAAGAACTCTACAGGGGAAACTGAAATCCTACTGTTATCATGTAATTGATTCATCCTATGGTTGAGTTTGAAACAGGGAACTCCTAGATGTTATCATGCAAAGGTTTCAACCTAATATTTTGTCATCACTTCCTTATCAAAGGAGTGAGAATCCTAAGGGATCATGTCAATGGGAAACAGAAAACAACTGCAAAAATCATTAAAGCAGAAAAACAGAGAAGTAAACAGTAAAGATGCAAATGCAACGCAATAATACAAGCAGAGGGAGAGACTCAACCTCTAAGCAATCAAGCAAAAAGAATAAACTAAACAGACAAGCAAAGGGAGGGTCACCTTAACCTTTCAATGCAAACACATCAGCTAAAAAAGGAAAAATAACACTCAAGCAGAGGGAGAAACTCAACCTCTAAAGCAAACAAGCAAAGGGAGCTCAGCTCAACCTTTCAATGCAATCATGCACCTAAGCTTAAAATATTCTATATATGAACCTATTCTAATGCATCAAGCAATGTCAAACAATCATGAATGAAAGATAGAGGGGAAGGGTAACCAAGATGAGCAACCGAGAAGTCATCCCAGGCTACATCAAGTTGGATGTGTGTCAACACAAGAGTCCATCATGGGCTCAACCTCCTGAGGAATGCACAGAATCCAACCAAGGGAAGGATTAGGCTCTCCCAAAAGGGATCCTATGTCAATAGGATAGAGAAATTGGGTAACGGTCCTAGATATCAATCTAGGGTATCTGGTTCAAGGTGTATCAACACAGAATGTCCATCTAAGGCTCAACCTATTGAGAAACGCACAGAATCCAACCAAGGGAAGGATTAGGCTCTCCTAAGAGGGATCCTAAGAAAGGGACTTAGAGAAGGATGACAGTATAAACCAAGGGAATATACCATGCCAGGAATATCAATCCAAGGCTCAACCTCTTGAGGAATGCACAAAATCCAACCAAGGGAAGGATTAGGCTCTCCCAAGAGGGCTCCTCATCAAGACTTGAAAGAGGAAGATAGTACAAACCAAAGGAATGTACTATACTGATGGATGTCAATCCAAAGCTCAACCTCCTGAGGAATGCATAGAATCCAACCAAGGGAAGTATTAGGCTCTCCCAAGAGAGATATTCATCATGACTTGAGGAAAGAGGATAGGGAAAAGCCCTGGATATAAATCACACAGGGGGAAGAAGCTATCACAGAAACTTCTGGGAAACCCTAATGCCTAGCTACAAGGATCACCTAAACTAAGAAGATTCACAAGCTCTATCAAGGCCTAATCAATGTTCTAGAGAGGTATCTACCTAAGTTCTATTCTATCAAGAATGGATATGAAGCTTAGAGTTAACTAATGTTCACTTAAAAGACTAATCTATGAAGTAAGCCTAGTTAGGGTCACCTAAACCATAATCAACTTGCAAAATGGAGGAATAATAGAAGATCACTTCTATAAATGCTAGGAAATTTCCTAAAGCTTCCTAAATGTATCAAGGCATTATGGTAGAAAACTCAGGGTCAAAACCTAAATCTAAAAGGTCTAACCACTTCTACATCTCAAGGTGTGCTAAAAGAAAATCATAAGGAGGAAGTCCTAAAAACCTATCTTAAACCCAAACTTAGACTCATCTAAAAAATACAAGAAAAATCACACAAACCTATCAAGATATCTAGATAACTCATGCAAGAAATCACCACTAAAATCAAATCCAAGAGATAGCACAAAAATCAGAAAGTAAACTAGTCATTTTTACATTTTTTAATCATGCAATAAAAATGGAAAAATAGCACAAAAATGGAAAATTAACCAAAATTTCCAAATAAATGGCATACAAAAATCAGAAATAATCCAAGGAACAGACATGATTTTTTCACATTTTTCTAACAATTATGTCTATTTTTAATGAATTAAAAATGATTAAAACATTAAAAGAAATAAGAAAAAGCAATTAAAAGAATTAAAAACTGGGAAATAAAACACAGTCGTTGGATAAGATGACCAGTCCACGCATCTAATGGGAAAAGGGGCGCCACGTAGCTCAGAAGTCCTTTAAATGAAACGCAACGTTTCATTAACGCTTGCGCGTGGCTGGTTTGACTATGGATCACCATAGTCTCTAATCATACACGTTCATGCCAAAAGTATTACAATCCAAGGTCTAATAGCGTGCCACATCAGCGGTCAAAGTCAGCAACTCTCAAGATTCAATCACAAGCATCAGATCCTAATACTAAGCAATTGAATCAGAATCATCCAACGGCTCACACTTCATCTTCTTCGTTTGAACTGCAAATGGAAAGGGGGGAACTCCAGGGCGGCTGGAGAAGACTCAGGTCGTCTTCTCTGGCGGGTTCACGGTGGCCAAACCATCAGATGGCACCAAACTTCATGAAAACATCCAGATTCACTCGTCTCCTCACAAGGATTAACATGATACTCTTCATTTTTTCATTTCCTCAAAGAATAATCAGATACACACATGAACAGAAAATGTGCACTTTGGAAAATCATCACAAAACTCCAAATTCTATATACCAATCTCTTCTACTCCTCTCCCTGATCAATAACCTATGTTCAATCTTTGAAATCCATCAAGATACAGCCCTAACCGAACCTCTAAACATTTCATCCATGATCAAGAACCTTCACCAATGGCTTCCAAACCTTGCCTAAATCCACCTATGGTTCATACTCTACCTAACCACATGCAATTTTTATCCTAATTCATTCTCAACAGAGCATAATTATGAAAAGATGAAAACCTGGTTTGAGCTTCGACAGAGAGTGATACAGACTCCAATCTTTGATCAAACTTGCTCAGACACGATCAGTGATGCTTGCTGAAGATTCTTGGAGCTTCAATTCCTTCTGAAATGGCCTCCAAGATGAAAAACGATTTTCACTTTGTAACTAACTTTTTCAAGTGCTTCTTACCTCATCCAAGCTCTTCCAATCTCCAACCTTGCTATGAATTTGTCCAGAAACTTATTAGAGAAGTTTTGGATCATTATCTGGCCCAGTTATGGCCCAATTCATCCAATTCCATTTTTTGATTTTTCCCACTTTTCTCTCATGACAGACACGGTTTCAGGCTTGTAGAAGCTTCCATTTTTTCTCAAATTGCTTACATAACACCTTATGAACATGAAGGGACCAGATTGAATCCTCAATTCAATCCTATGGTGTATATTGATGATGTTACTTCATTCTTAAGCAATACTTGAAATGGCCATGAACCAAACTTCATCTTAAAATTCTACAAATGCCAATCCACTCCAAATGTCTTTTAACTTCAAAAAATGCACAAACTTGTAATGTATTGCACAAAAATGAATTATTTAAGAATTTTCTCTTTTTATGCCTTTTAATTATTCCTCCATGAAAATTTCTTCATTCACTTCCATATTTAATCCATATCAATGAATTCTTGGGTCATGGTTGGATAAACAACACCATTTTGAACAACTTTCAAGTTGAACAAAAGTCCATTTGAGGTGTCTAAGTTGATGAAATTGACCCATAATCAAAAATGGCCTATAATTCCAAATTCCCAAAATACCCTTGTTTTGTAAAGCTCATAACTTGAATTCTACAAATCCAATCATGGACTTCTAGTACTTTCTAGAAAGCTAAGAAGATAAGGAAAAACATTAATGTTGGACAAAAGGTCATGAGAATCATCTTTCTAGGTCAAAAATGTTATGCAAGTTGGTTGACTTTCAAGCTCCAAATTCACATTCATCTGATGACTTGTAACTTGTCTGGCTCATAACTTGAGTTCTATAAACCCTATCAAGGACTTCTAGTACTCAAATTAAATCTATGATCATGATCCACAACAATCATGTTAGGGTCAAGGTGAGATGAAAATCACATCTTGAGTTATGTGGTCTTGAAGTTAGGCACTAAACTAGGGGATTTTACACTGTCAAGCATAGCAACCCTAGCCTAGGAACTTCTCACACTCTTGATTCATGATGAGTTGACCTTGTAATAATCCCTTGGGCATCTTAATACATCAATCCATGATCACATGGCCTTGAAATTAGGTCTCAACCTTCTTCAAATCATCAGTTGACTCAGGGTTGACCAGATGAAACCCTAGTTGTACCAATCTTGGAGTAACTCCTTATCCTTTGCATAATGACCTGTCTAGGCTTCAAAATGACTTTCAACACTTCTTATGAACTCTCTCAAGGCTCTAGTTCCAACTTCATGGCTTCAACATCATCATATGACCTCCCACAACTCTCAAGTTAGGAGGTATACACACTTATATCCAACCCCTTCTTTGAGGCACTTTTAACTTCTTTGATGAGGATATCAACCCTTGAACACACTTGAATAAACCTCTTAGCTAGCTTCATAGACTTGTGTAGTCATTTGTTGGTAGTCATACCTCTTGATCTCCTGCACACATGTCAATGCAATGCAGATGATAATGCTGAAATGAATGCAATGAAACACAAGCTATGTGAAGAAAAGGTTAGGCAAATTTTGGGGTGCAACAGTTGCCCCTATTCAAATGGATTGGACCTGACTGGGTGAGAAGAGAATGGTCTCTCAAACAATCAAGGTAAAAGACAGTTGAATACCAATAAACCCAGAAATTTGCCAACCGCATGATTGAACGATACTCTGATGGGGACAAACTCTTCGGAAACTGAAATGATAGTTGCACGGCAACTAGCTGGAGAATTACTGATCTGACGTATCTAATTACTGTAGAACTTCGTCCTCAGGTCGTCAAGGGATCACCGGTTACACGGTAACTGGTGAAGGACAGCTGATATTGATAGTTGCACGACAACTTGCTGGTGAATGCTTAATCTCAAATCTCCGTCAGGTTGATCGTCTGATTTTGCTGTAGAACTCTGTCCTCAAGTCATCAAGGGATCACCAATTACACGGTAACTGGTGAAGGATGGTCGATTATGCCGTCGGGCATTCTGCACCACAGCAGAAGAATTCCTTATTGTCACCTATGGACTCGTCAGGTCACTAGGAACGTCGACAATATCTTTGTCGGACCCCGTCAGTAAGTCAATAAGGGGTCACTGGTTGCACGACAACTGGTGACTTGCCAACCGCACAAGTAAACGATACTCTGATTGATAGGACAATCTTCGAAATCTGAAATGAGAGTTGCACGACAACTGGCTGGTGAGCGACTAATCTCAAATCTCCGTCGGGATGATCATCAGATTTCGCTGCAGCTTCTTCCTCAAGTCATCAAGGGATCATTGGTTACATGGTAACTGGTGACACATAGTTGATATTTGTAACACCCATTTTAATTATTTTTAGTTCCAGTGTTATTTTATTCGTCAACGTGTTTTGGTGTGGGAATTGGTGAAGAAATAGAGGCACAATATTAATATTGGATAATTGATAATGATAATAATTAATAATTAATATTAATGTTGATATTATTATTATTATTATTGTTATTATTATTATTATTGGTATTATGAAGTGATAGTATTAATATTTGGAATTAAAAAGAAAATGAGATTATTAATATAATTGGAATAATAAGGATTTATTTGGGATGAGGGGCAAAATTGGCATTTGTGAAATAGAAAGTGAAAGAACAAGAGAAGAACACGGTTTGTGAAAAGGAGAACACGGTTGAAGCATCAAGAGCGATCAAGAGCGGGAAAGAGTGCATCAAGGTTGCGGATTGTGAAGCTCAATCATCATCAGAATTTCATTCGAGGTAAGGGGGGGGGGGGGGGGGAATTGATCGGTTGAATGGGTATTTACATGAATAATTGGCAGAAAGGGGAAAATCCCTAATCCTCATAGATAACGATTGTTTGATGTTGATTGTACTTGCATGTTGCTGTAATTATCGTGTTGCTTTGTGTTAATTTCGTTGCATGTGGCTGTGAGAGTCGTTTGAGAGCGGTTGGGGTTTCCGGGTAATTCGAAGTTAATGCCAGAAGTTGGTGGATTGAGCAGAGGTGCGAATTTATCGGGTGAAATCAAGGATAGAGGTGTATTCAGGTTGTGGAACAGTTGTTGGGTATGATGGGGTTTGGCTTGGAATAGAATCGGCTGAGTTCGGGGCGTGTTGCCGACTCTGAGCTGAGAGTTTATTTTTTCTGCAATGGTCGGCATTCGCTGGGCGAATGTGGGGGCGAGCCTTCGCCAGGCGAACTGGGCAGCGAACGCTGCCAGTAGCTTCTGTTTTGTTTCGCCAGGAGTTTCACCGGGCGAGTTCCAGCGAGTGTTCGCTGCGAGGCTTCGCCAGGCGAATGGTCAGCGAGTGTTCACTGCGGAGCTTCGCCAGACAAATGTGCCAGCAAGCTCGACAGCAGTTTGTGTTTCCACTGCTGTTATGTTGGCTTCCTTTGTGGTTCTGGACCCTTGTTGGTCATGTTTGACGATGGGCGTGATCGTGAGCCGTGGTGAGTGTATGTGTGGTGCAGGATGTGAATTACTTGATACTCACTTAATTGGAGGGATTGCGTCAGTGTATGTTATGATACCTGTATGTGGAGATATAAGGGTGCTGAGTGCAATCGGATTGATGTGTTGTGATGATAGTTGGGTGTTGAGAGTATGTTGAGGTGCGGGAGGGCCGTGTGGCCAGCGTATATCGCATTGGACATAATCGGTTGATTATGTGTTAAGTTTAGATAAGTATGGATGGGTATGGATGTGGATCCGTAGGATCGATACTCTTGTTGTGTGTTGTGTTTGTATGTTGTGTGAGGGACGTGGATCAGTGGGATCGACACGCCTTGAGTGTGTTGTGGTAATATGTTGGGATGAGAGGATCCGTAGGATCGATACGCTTTATATGCGTCGTGTTTATGTGTTGTTGTGATGATTCGGTCAGTAGGACCGGTATGTCTTAGGTGCATGATGTATGATATGTTGTGTGGTGAGTCGATCAGTAGGATCGATGCACTTTGTGTGCTTGTGTATGTATGCATATTATGATGCGATGGACCAGTGGGTTCGTGTGCACCGTGTGTTCTGTGTATTTATGCATAGTGTCTTACATAGCATGTGGACGTGAGACATGTGTGGCTCACGTGCTCCAAATGGGGAGCGTGGACGTGAGACCTGTGTGGCTCACGTGCTCCAAGTGGGGAGCGTATGGACGCGGTGTATGAGTTACTCGCGTGCTCCAAATGGGGAGCGTGGACGTGGTGCGTGATACACTCACGTGCTCCAGTGGGGAGCGTGGACGGGAATTTGGATTGTTGCTCGGAAGGAGTGTATGCGACCACCCGTGTCCCAAGTGGGGGACGTTGATATGTGATTATATGAGCTCATGAGAAGTGTGGTAGGGATAGATCGTTGCTCAGAGGGAGTGTATGCGATCTATCCTGAGTTGAGTCGGTACCGCATATTGTCGAGTCGAGTGCATGTGTTGCATTATGGTTGTGTGTGTGTGTGTGTGATTGTTGATGATGGGACTGTAGGTCCGGGTGTGAGAAATATGAAATAATTGATTTATTGTTTCTGCCTTTTATTTCATGTATATTTATACCGGTAATATTTGATCGTGAATTCTCACCCCTTTGTTGTTGTTGTGGTCTGTGCTTCTTCGGAAGTACAGACAATCCAGGTGTTTAGCTAGCTTGGATTGTGGCGTCGTCGTAAGATTGCTCTGATACGTAACACCGGGGCTTTTTAGAAGTTTTATTGTTCCTTGTTGATTATGTGTGCCCCCGTGGCGTATCTGATTTTTGTGAGATATGTGATGACATGATGTGTATTTTGGGCAGATGGTCGTTGTTGTATATGACGATGTTGATGATATGGATGGTGTATATATATATATATATATATATATATATATATATATATATATATATATATATATATATATATATATATATATATATATATATATATATATATATATATATATATATATATATATATATATATATATATATATATATATATGTGTTACGTGATATATGACAGATTACTTATTTCTTTTTCCGCTGCAAATTTTATTAAAAATCAGTTTAGAAAATGATTGGTGGAATTTTGTTGGAAATTGTGACATCCCGTTTGTGGGAGAAACTCGGATGTGTGCTTATTTTAAGTGTTTATTTTCTTTTGGGGAACGGGGTGTTACAATATTGCCGTCAGACATTCTGTGGCACGGCAGTAGAAGAATTCCTCTAGACTCATCGGGTCATTAGGAATTGTTGACAATCATGTTAATTATGTCGTCGGGCATTCAAAGAAATTCTCGGGCGTCAGCCGGACTTCGTCAGTAAGTTGGAAATAGAATTCTCAATCAATCATGAATCAATAGGGATATCTTATCTTGTGTCGTCAGGCACTCCTCGTCAGCTAGGAGAACTGGTCAAAAGGGCTGGGTAGTTTCTGTGAAAGAAAGCAAAGCTCAGGTTGTAACACTCTTTTCTACCACACAATTAGTATGGCAAAATAACACAGATATCAGAGTAAATTATTAAATTTCATAAAAGCCATCAAAAGGGCGTACATTTCCCAAATCAACAAAATTGGTCAAGGCTCCGTAAACAACGGGTTTTCTCAAAATAATCAATTTGCACAAAGCAGCGGAACTCAAAGGCATAAATCAAGGTTTCCTCATCAGGGAAAAATAAGCAAAATAACTCAACAGTATATAGTTTAACTCAAAAGAACCCAACCTAATGTTACATATCAGAGTAAGGCCCTCTAAGCTAACCAAAAGGCTAAAAACTCAAAAACTTCAAAAATAACTCCTCGACGACGTCCACAGCTAAACTTGGTCATCTGCACGTTACCCACGTGGAGGTAACATTCAAACAGGAAGGGTGAGTAAAACATTTTATAATAACCAATGTATAAAAATCAACATATAAATGGCGTCATATTCATACTCAACACATTCATATCCTTTAATAGGCCTCGAAGGCCACAACATCATAATTTATAAAAAAAAAACTCATAAGTGCAAATGCAACATAGACTCAATGAATGTGGTACCAATCATCACAGCGTGATGGACACTGGGCTATCAACCCTCCATAAATCCCCATCAATAGGATCGATTCTGCTAGAGAACCGGAGCACATCGAAACACTTCACATCCACACAATGAGATTGAAGCCAAAGTAATCGAGGTCCTGAACCAAAGTCCGGATGCACATGAATGCATGATGCACACGTTACAAATCATCCTCATATAACAGCATAGGTGCATCATCATTCATCATCATGTCAATCATCATCATATCTCATATTATCATATAATTCATCAAAGTCATGGTAATATCATCATATTAAGTCATATAAATCACCATGTCATCATGTCATACATCACATAAACTCACAGTCATACTCATGTTAATTCATCACAGAATTAAACATGAAGCCATCGCTGCACACGATCAACATTCGCAAAACTCTGCTACGTTCGCTGGCATGTTCGCTAGGCGAGTCTGGGGCGAGTTTCTTCGCTAGGCGAAGGATTCTTCGCTAGGTGAGTCTGGGAACAACATGATTCGCTAGGCGAAGATTTCTTCGCTAGGCGAACTGTGCGATGACAGCAAATTCTGCTACGCACCAGAACTGATTTCTACCCAAAAGGCTCTACGATTCACTTACCCAATGCCCCTAAAACATCCCTAAATCATCTCTAAGGTCCTACGGCGATAAAGACACAAAACCTATGGTTTATTAGGCCAATCTCTGACATATTCAGCCTTAAATCATAATTTTTCCTTCAATTACACCCTAAGGCATTAAAGTTACTCACATTCAAATATTCTTATTCCTTCAGGGTCAGACGTATAACAATTCAAGGTTTTGGCCACGAAAGCCTAAGGTTTCCCTTTATCATATTATGCTCTAACTGTTAGGAATACTTACCACTACACCACAACATCAGAGTCCCAAAAACTATATTTAGGCCACGAAGGCGAAAATCCCTTTTTCCCCAATTGAACCACAACTAGATTTACCTATAATCGGTTTAGGCCACGAAGGCCAAAGATAATAATTTCTCATTTCTACCCTCAAAACCCTTAACCCTTAAATCAACCTAACTACATCGAAATCTACACATAGAAAATTATGAAAGACAATACTCCTCATACCTTAAACGTTGATTCAAATCCTTCACGAATCTGTCAAGGAATGTTTCAATGCTTCTGCCTCCAATTTTCTCTTCAGAGCTCTCTGGCCTCAATTCTTACGTTTAACAGAAAAATGAATCCTAAAATCCTTCAGAACTCCCTTTTTGTTAAACCTATATTTGGGCCTCACAATTGGGCTTTCTCCAGTATACCCTCACTTACTCCTCACAATTGCTCAATTTATCCTTCTTTCACTTATATTCATTTTAAATAATAATAATACTAATAAATTAATATTATAAACTATTAATCAAATAAATAACCCAAAAATGCACACTTTTCCAATAATCCACCAAACTACCGAAAATCACCGAAAATGAATATTCTCAATTAAATTTATTAATTAAAATATTCCAATTAAATTTGGGGTGTTACAACTCTCCCCCACTTAAAAGAATTTTCGTCCTCGAAAATAACCTCAAGAAAATAGAGTCGGATACGACTCCTTCATCTTATCTTCATGTTCCCAAGTCAAACTTTCTCCAGCTGGTCCTCCCCATAATACCTTCACTAAGGCAATCTCTTTACCTCGCAGTTGCTTCACTTCTCGTTCGTCAATCCGAACAGGCAACGCCTCAACAGTCAAGTCACCTCGCACTTGTACATCATCCATCTGCATCACATGTGGCGGATCTGGAATGTACTTCCTCAACTACGACACATGAAACACGTCATGCAAATTCGCAAGCGATGGTGGTAAAGCAATCTGATATGCTACTTCCCCTACCCTCTGTGAAATCTGATACAGACCAACAAAGCGCGATGTGAGCTTTCGAGACTTCAAAACTCGACCAACACCAATTACCGGCGTAACTCTAAAAAACATGTGATCTCCCTCTTGGAATTCAAGTGTTTTCCTCCTCTTATCATGGTAACTCTTCTGATGACTCTGCGATGCTTTCATCTTTTCTTGGATCATCTTGACCTTTTCAATCGTCTCCTGCACAATCTTAGGTCCGAGTACAACACTCTCGCCTGACTCATACCAACATAACGGAGTCCTACACCTCCTACCATACAAAGCTTCATACGACGCCATTCCGATACTAGAATGATAAATGTTATTGCAAGTAAACTCAATCAACGACAAATGACTATCCCACGATCCACATTGATCCAACACGCAAGCTCTCAGCAAATCCTCTAAAGACTGGATAGTTCTCTCTGTCTGTCCATCCGTCTGCGGATGATAGGCAGAACTCAACCTCAACTTAGTACCCAAAGCAGTCTGTAAACCCTCCCAGAATCTCAACGTAAATCTCGGATCTCTATCAGACACAATATTCGTCGGAACACCATGCAACTTCACAATATGATCAATATATAACTCGACAAACTTCTGCAACGAATAATTGATCCTCATCGGTATAAAATGAGCCGATTTGGTTAATCTATCAACAATTGATCCTCATCGGTATAAAATGAGCCGATTTGGTTAATCTATCCACAATCACCCAAATCGAACCATATCCCTTCAAAGTCTTCGGCAAACTTGTCACAAAATCCATAGAAATGCTATCCCATTTCCATTCTGGAATACTCAACAGTTGCATCAGACTCGACGGTCTCTGATGTTCAATCTTCGACTTCTGACAAGTCAAACAAGCATTGACAAATTCTGCAATTTCCTTCTTCATACTCGGCCACTAAAACAATTTCTTCAACTCTTGGTACATCTTCGTGGCACTAGGATGAATACTCAACCCGCTTCTGTGACCTTTCTCAAGAATACTCTTTTTGATTTCTGGCACATCGGGGACACATACTCTATCCCTGAACCTCATCACACCATCCTCATCGATCCAAAAATCACCTTTGTTACCTTGATTGATCAACGTGAGACGATCCACCAAACTCAAGTCAAACTTCTGACCTTCTCTGATCTCTTGGAGAATACCACTAGTCAACTTCAGCATTCCCAACATCACACTATTAGGGGTCTCTTCACAGACCAACCTCATGTCTCTGAACTACTAAATCAGTTCTAACTCTTGAACCATAAGCATCGACATATGCAAGGACTTCCTACTCAATGCATCAACTACAACATTAGCCTTACCAGGATGGTAACTCAATTCAAAATCATAGTCCTTCAGAAGTTCAAGCCATCTTCTCTGCCTCATGTTCAACTCCTTCTGATCAAACAAATACTTCAGGCTCTTGTGATCACTAAACACTTTGAATCTTGACCCAAAAAGATAATGTCGCCAAATCTTCAACACAAACACCACAGCGGCCAACTCTAAGTCATACGTAGGATAATTTCTTTCATGAATCTTCAATTTTCTGGAAGCATAAGCCACCACCTGACCATTCTGCATCAGCACGCCTCCAAGACCCATCTTCGATGCATCATAATACACAACAAAAGACTCACTCGGATTTGGCAAAATCAACACTAGAGCAGTCGTCAACTTCTTCTTGAGTTCTTCAAAAATCTTCTCACAAGCAACATCCTACACATAAGCTTGACCCTTTCGAGTCAACTGAGTCAAAGGCAGTGCCAACTTAGAAAAGCCTTCTATAAACCTATGATAATAACCAACCAACCCAAGGAAACTTCGAATCTCAGTAGCAGACTATGGAGTCTCTCGCTGCAACATAGCATCAACTTTCAACGGATCAACAACAATTCCACCACTAGAAATCACATGGCCAAGGAAACTCACTTCCTTCAACCAAAACTCACACTTAGACAACTTGGCATAAAGCTTCTTGTCCCTCAAAACCTGTAATACCACCCTTAAATGTTGTGCATGCTCTTCCTCGGATTTAGAATATATCAAGATATCATCAATGAACACTACCACAAACTGATCCAAATAAGGATGAAAGATCCTATTCATGTACTCCATGAATACACCAGGTGCATTAGACACACCAAACGGCATCACGGTATATTCATAGTGGCCATACCTCGTCCTGAAAGCTGTCTTCGGAATATCATCAAGCTTAACGGGAATATGATGATAACCAGACCTCAAATCAATCTTGCTAAACACACAAGCACCCACCAATTGATCCATCAAATCATCAATCCTCGGAAGTGGATACTTATTCTTAATCGTCACCTTATTCAACTGTCTATAATCCACACACAATCTCATGCTACCATCTTTATTCTTTACCAACAACACAGGAGCACCCCACGGAGAAACACTCGGTCGAATAAACTTCTTCTGAAGCAAATCTTCCAAATGCTTCTTCAATTCTCCTAACTCAGATGCAGACATCCGATAAGGAGCCATCGACACAGGACTAGTGCCCGGTATCACATCAATAGTAAACTCTATCTCACGCTCAGGAGGTAAGTCACTCATGTCGCCGGAAACACCTCAGGAAATTCCCGAACAACTGGTAGTTCCACGCTCATTGTTTCATCATCAACTTGAAGTGACTCAAACAATGCAAACATCTGAGCCTCATCTTCTAAGAGTTCTTCTACTTGCTTGGCAGATACAAACGTCAACTCTCCACCATCACCAAACTCAGGAAACCTCACAGTCTTGCTGTAGCAATCAATATGAACATAGTTATACTCCAATCAGTTCATTTCAAGAATAACATCAATTTGATGCAAGGGTAAACAAACCAAGTCCATCACAAAATTCTTATCATAAATGGTCAAAGGGCAGCTCAAATAGACTAACACAGTACTCACAGAACCATTAGCCGAGGTATCAACGACCATACTCCCAATCATAGAAGACAATTTCAAATTCAACCTCTTAGCACATTCAAGTGAAATAAACGAATGAGTAGCACCAGTATCAACTATAGCAATCAATTCAACATCATTAATAAAACAAGTACCTCTGATCAAGTTATCTGTCTTGGATTCTTCTGCACCGTTCAAAGAAAACACTCTGCCACTTGTCTGAGCAGCAGTAGCAGTCTCCTTCGGCTGCTGGCACTGGGTACTAATATGACCCTTCTCTCCATACTTGAAGCAAGTCGGAGCTTCGTCTTTACAATCGGTAGCTCTATGACCTCTCATGCTACAACGGTGACATCTCAACGTTTTATAATTCTCAGCACGGTGGCCTTGCTCGCCACACTTATAACACTTACTTGGAGCAGTAGCCGCTCCCCCACTTGGCTTTTTCCCATCATAAGCCTTCTGCTTCCCTTTATCACCAGAAGTCACATACGACTTCCCTCTATACTGACCTTTCTCTTTCTTCTCACTCAGCTGCTTGTAGTGAGTAGATCGAGCTCGGCTATCCTCATCATAAATTCTGCTCTTGTCCACCAGTTCTGCAAACCGACGAATCTGCTGGTACCCAATTCCCTGCTTAATCTCTGGTCTCAAACCATTCTCAAACTTGAGACACTTCAACATCTCTATGTCAACACGGTTGTAATGCGGACAAAACTTTACCAAAGACTCAAACTTTGTCGCATACTCAACCACAGTCATATTCCCTTGTTTCAGCTCAAGGAATTCCACCTTTTTCTTCCCCCGAACATCTTCAGGAAAATACTTCCTCAAAATTTCTTCCTTGAACACAACCCAAGTTATTGCAATGCCAGCATCTTCCAATCTTTGCCGAGTGTTATCCCACCAGTCCTCAGCTTCCTCTGCTAGCATATGCATACCAAACTGTACCTGCTGAGCATCGGTGCATGCCATAACTCGGAAAATCTTCTCAATCACTTTCAGCCAGTTTTGCGCACCATCAGGATCATGAGTGCCCACAAAAGTCGGTAGATTGTTCCTCTAGAACTTTCCCAAAGCACGAAACTCATCTGGAGGTCCACCATTCTGAGCCATCACTTGAACAAGTGATTCCAGCGCATCAGCAATAGCACGATCATTTCTTCTAGCCATCTGCAACCACCAACAGGGTTAGAAGAAAACAACTCAACAATAGTGTTCTCACACTATTGACTGACAGGGGACTAACAACATAAAAACTTGGTCAGATGAACCAACCTGCTCTGATACCACTAATATAACACCCTTTTCTACCCCACAATTAGTATGGCAAAATAACACAGATATCAGAGTAAATTATTAAATTTCATAAAAGCCATCAAAAGGGCGTACATTTCCCAAATCAACAAAATTGGTCAAGGCTCCGTAAACAACGGGTTTTCTCAAAATAATCAATTCGCACAAAGCAGGGGAATTCAAAGGCATAAATAAAGATTTCCTCATCAGGGAAAAATAAGAAAAATAACTCAACAGTATATAGTTTAACTCAAAAGAACCCAACCCAATGTTACATATCAAAGCAAGACCCTCTAAGCTAACCAAAAGGCTAAAAACTCAAAAACATCAAAAATAACTCCTCGACGGTGTCCACAACTAAACTTGGTCATCTGCACGTTACCCACGTGGAGGTAACATTCAAACAGGCAGGGTGAGTAAAACAATTCATAATAACCAATGTATAAAAATCAACATATAAACGGCGTCATATTCATATTCAACACATTCATATCCTTCAATAGGCATCGAAGGCCACAACATCATAATTTATACAAAAAGGCTCATAAATGCAAATGCAACATAGACTCAATGCATGTGGTACCAATCATCACAGCACGATGGACATTGGGCCATCAACCCTCCATAGATCCTCATCAATAGGATCGATTCTACTAGAGAAACGGAGCATATCAAAACACTTCACATCCACACAATGGGATTGAAGCCAAAGTAATCAAGTTCCTGAACCGAAGTCTGAATGCACATGAATGCATGATGCACACGTCACAAATCATCCTCATATAACAGCATAGGTGCATCATTATTCATCATATTCATCATCATGTCAATCATCATCATATCTCATATTATCATATAATTCATCAAAGTCATGGTAATATCATCATATTAAGTCATATAAATCATCATGTCGTCATGTTATACATCATATAAAACTCACAGTCATACTCAAGTTAATTCATCACAGAAATCACAGAATCAAACATCAAGGCATCGATGCACACGATCAACATTCACGAAACTCTGCTACGTTCGCTGGCATATTCGCTAGGCGAGTCTGGGGCGAGTTTCTTCGCTAGGCGAAAGATTCTTCGCTAGGCGAGTCTGGGAAAAACATGGTTCGCTAGGCGAACTGTACGATGACAGAAAGTTGTGCTACGCACCATAACTGATTTCTACCCAAAAGGCTCTATGATTCACTTGCCTAATGCCCCCAAAACATCCCTAAATCATCTTTAAGGTCCTATGGCGATAAAGGCACAAAACCTACGGTTTATTAGGCCAATCCCGAAACATATTCATCCCTAAATCTCAATGTTTACTCAATTACATCCTAAGGCATTAGAGTTACTCACATCCAAATATTCCTATTCCTTCAGGGTCAGACGTATAACAATTCAAGGTTTTGGCCTCGAAGGCCTAAGATTTCCCTTTCTCATATTATGCTCTAAATGTCAGGAATACTTACCACTACACCACAACATCCGAGTCCCAAAAACTAGATTCAGGTCACGAAGTCCAAAATCCCTTTTTCCCTAATTGAACCACGACTAGATTTACCTATAATCGGTTTAGGCCATGAAGGCCAAAGATCATAATTTCTCATTTCTACCCTCAAAACCCTTAACCCTTAAATCAACCTTACTACATCGAAATCTACACATAGAAAATTATGAAAGGCAATACTCCCCATACCTTAAGCTTTGATTCAAAGCCTTCACGAATCTGTTAGGGAATCTTTCAACACTTCTGCCTTCAATTTTTTCTTCAGAGCTCTCTGGCCTCAATTTTTACGTTTAACAGAAAAATGAATCCTAAAACCCTTTAGAACTCCCTTTTTGTTAAACCTAGACTTGAGTCTCACAATTGGGCTTTCTCCATTATACCCTCACTTACTCCTCACAATTGCCCAATTTACCCTTCTTTCACTTATATTCATTTTAAATAATAATAATACTAATAAATTAATATTATATACTATTAATCAAATAAATAACCCAAAAATGCACACTTTTCCAATAATCCACCAAACTACCAAAAATCACCGAAAATGAATATTCTCAATTAAATAAATTAATTAAAATATTCCAATTAAATTTGGGGTGTTACACAGGTCGCGTTCGTGGCCTGAGTTCTGCAGCGTGACATTCCCATCGCGAGCTGGGCATTCTGCCTTTCGAGGTACTGTAGTGACGGCGGGCTCGGTCGAGGGACCGTTGTCGGGCAGGGGTTTTACTTGTTCCAAAGTAAAATCATGTCTTGATTGATTTTAATATGCAACTTTTGTACCGGAGAACGCATTTATGGTCGGCATATTGTGCCCATCATTTTGACAGAGCACGCCGACTGTTGTGGCCTTAGCTATAATATTGTTTTAGCATTTAGGTGTTCCATGGTCGAGCGAGTTCTTCCCCATCAAGATGTTTTAGTTAGTAGGCCCCGTTTTCTATTTTTGCTCGAACATGATAGGGTCCCTCCCAGTTTGTGGCGAGTTGGCCTTCACGAGAATCTTTGGGATTTCTCCTCAGCACGAGACTGCCTATTTAGGAGTCTCGTCGTATGACTTTGGCGTTATGCCTGATTGCAATTTTTTGTTTTAACGAGGCCTCGCGGAGGGCTGATCCTGATCGGACCTCTTTGACGAGGTCGAGTTCCTCCCTCGGTACCTCACTGTTTGCCTCCTCGTCCAGGGGAGCTTCAGTTCACCTGGAGGGCACGTGTATTTCGATAGGGATCACCGCCTCGGTCCCGTATGCTAAACAGAAAGGGGTTTCCCCAGTTGTCGAGTGGGGTGTGGTTCGGTAGGCCCAGAGCATGCTGTGCAGCTCCTCGACCCACTACTTTTTTTATTTCGTCTAGTCTTCATTTCAGACTTCGCAGGATTATCATGTTCGCTACTTCGGCTTGCCTGTTCGTCTGTGGGTGCTCGACGGACGTGAATTGTTGTTTGGTGCCCAATTTGGTGATGAATTCTTGGAAAAAATTTCTGTGAACTGAGTCTCATTGTCGGTGACGATTGTTTAGGGAATGTCGAAGTGGGCGAAAATGTTTCACTTCTAGAAATGAAGTATGTTTTGGGCTGTTATTTAGGCTAGGGCCTTTGCTTCTATCCACTTTGTAAAATAATCCATACCCACTATCAAGTATTTGTTCTGATATGATCCTACGACGAATGGTCCTAGGATGTCCAGGACCCACCATGCGAAGGGCCACGAGGAGGATGTTGTTTTGAGCTCGTTGGACGGTGTCGGGTGCATGTCCTCGTGACGTTGACATTTTTCACATTTTTTCACATGCTCCTTCGTACTATGTTGCATGGTCGGCCAATAATATCCTGCTTGTAGATATTTCCTGGCGAGGGATCTCTCTTCGAGGCGATGGGCGTTGATTCCTTCGTGGATTTCATGCAGGATGTGGGCGGCCATGTTTTCCTCGACGTATTTGAGGAGAGAAATAGAGAATCAGCGCCAGTAAAGCTTATTGTCGACCAGGACACAGAAACAAGCTCTGTGTCTAACCATGCTGGCTTTCTTATGGTTGAGTGGTAGTTCATCCTTGGCAAGATAGTTGTAGATCAGGGTCATCCAACAGTCGTTGTCACCAATGACATTTACGTCGAGGGTTGGGGGAGTTCTCTCAATGCTTGGTCGAGGAAGTATCTCCTGGATGACAGATTTGTTTCCTCCTTTCTTTTTTGTGCTTGATAACTTTGACAAGACATCTGCTCGAACATTGTGTTCATGGGGAACGTGATTTACTTCTACGAACGTGAACTTCATTAGTTTTTCTTTGACCAAGATTAAGTATTCTTAGAGGTTATCATTTTTGGATTGCTAGTATCCTCATACCTGGAGGGCCACGAGCTGGGAGTCTATGTAAATTATGACTTCCTCGGATCCCAGGTCTTCGGCGAGGCATAGACCCGCTAGGAAAGCTACATACTCTGTCTAATTGTTGGAGGTGGGGAAAGATAGGGAGAGCGAGTCATTGACAAGGATACCTTCCTCATTTTCCAAGATGACGCCTTCCCTGCTCCCCGCCGAGCTGGATGCTCCGTCAATGAAGATTGTCCACTTGCGAGCTCCACAAGTCGGGGAGGAAAGCAAGGTCATATTCGTCATGAATTCGGCCAACACCTGGGCTTTAAGGGCTTTTCTTCTCTCGTAACTAATGTTGAACTCGGACAACTCTAGTGACCACTTGAGCATTCTGTCGGCCATGTCTAGGCGGCCTAGTAGATGTCTCACGGGCTGGTCCGTGCATACTACGATGGTGTGGGCAATAAAATAATGCCTCAGCCTCCTCGCTACATTGATGAGGGCCAAGGCTACTTTCTAGATCTGTTGATATCTGAGTTCTGGTCCTTGTAGTGCCTTGCTCGTGAAGTATACGGGTTTTTAGCCTTCTGCTGACAGCTTCGGTAACGACGACGAGATAAAGATAGAGGGTCTCCCCATTCCGGTCTGGAGAGGACCGGTGGTTTCGATAGCGCTTGCTTTAGGTGAATGAGGGCTTTGTCGCATTCCTCTATCCATACACAAAGTTGCCTCTTTGCGAAAGAGTTTAAAAAGGAGGAGCGTGTGCTGAGCAGATTTTGCCACGAAACAGGAGATTGAGGCGAGCATCTCATTCAGAGATTGGGTAGATTTTGATGAACTCGACGTGGGAAATTTGAATAAGGCTCTATATTTGTCGAGGTTGGCTTCGATTCTTTTTTTTGTTACATAGAAACCGAGGAACTTGCCTACCGGTACCCCGAACGTGCACTTCTCTGAATTGAAGCGCATCTTGTACTTCCTGTCCTAGTCAAATACCTTCTTTAGATAGAGCATATTTCTCATGGGATTTCACGATCATGTCATCTATGTAAACCTCAAGCATATCCCCGATTTCTCCTCGGAAGACTTTGTTCATCATTCTCTGGTAGGTAACGCCAGTGTTTTTCAAGTCGAAGAGCATTATGTTATAGTAATAGTTTCCCGATTCGGTCATGAAGGTTGTGTATCTTTTATTGCTTTTAGCCATGGGTATTTGGTTGTAGCTTGAATATGCATCTAAGAAAGATAATAATTTAAAACTGGAAGAGTTATCAACTAATTTGTCTATGTTGGGGAAGGGATAGGCGTCTTTAGGATAAATCCTATTAAGACTAGTATAGTTAACACACGTTCTCCATTTTCCATTATATTTTTTCACGAGTGCAATGTTGGACAACCAAGTAGTGTACTTGGCTTCCGAAATAAAATTTGCCTCTAGGAGGTATTTTACAGCTTGCTCGGCAACCTCCATTTTTTCCGGGGACTGCTTGCGCCTATGTTGGGCTACTTCCCTTACAGCAGGATTAATGGTAAGCTGGTGGTAGGCCACATCTAGATCCAGCCTGGGCATCTTCGAAGCGCTCCACGCGAATAGGTTCGCATTTCCTCTGAGAAAAGCTTTCAGCTGCTTCCTTACAAGGTCGGGAAGGTCGGTCCCAATCTTCACTCCCTTAAGGGGGTCATCTCTGAGGAGGGATAGCTCGAATTCTCCATCTGGAATTGGCCACAAAGGATGGGCAGGCTTGCCATTGCTTATTGCTTGTTAAGTCATCCTTGTATAAACGACTGTCGAAGTCGATGGAGTCGATGTTTGACAGCAATTTCGTCTCTTCGGAGTTGTATGGCAGAGCAAGCTTGCTGGACGTCTTTGGTCGAGTGACGATGGTGTTCAGCCCTTTTGAGGCTGCTTCGAAGCACCTTCTTGCAGCCTCTATGTCTCCATGTAGGGTGGCGACGAGCCCTTTGGAAGTGTAATACTTCACCTTCAAGTGCACTGTGGAGGGTACAACTATCAATTCGGCCAGCGTTGGTCGTCCGAAGATGCACTAGAAAAGGGATGGACAATAAATTATCAGAAATTGGACCTTGATGGATTTGGCCGTCTCCGCTGCCCCGAAGGTGACAATCAGCTTCACATATCCCCATGGCTTCTTGACTGAACCGTTGAAGCCTTGTGGATCTGAGCCTACATAGGGCTTCAGGTGTGTCTCGTCCAACTGAAGTGTGGAGAACGGTTGGGAGTACATAATGTCACTGAACTTTCCTAGTCGACCATAATTCGCGGTACATCAAAGTTTGTCATCTATGCCCTTATGAGCAGAGGAATATTGGAGTTGGGGGCTCCGTCGAGGAGTTCCTCGCGATAGAAGGTGATGGGAACTAAATCTCCCCGGACCTTCTTGAGGGTAGAACTCCGGTTCAAGCTCGTATTAATGAGGTGCTTGAACTTTCTCTTTACTGACCCCATGATCACCTTGTTAAATCCTCCTCCCGATATGGCCATGGCGGATGGGAAGACTTCCCAAGGACTATGTGCAGTGAAGTAAAGAGGGACGTCGAACCCATCGGGGACATAGAAATCTTATGGTCGTGAGATGCTCATGGCGACCTGAAGATTGACGTCATTCAAGGATGGTACTTGTTCTTCGACCTTCTTCGATTCTTGGGCCTCTTATCGAGGCTCATCTTTCTTCTTCGCAAACTGCTTCAGGTGCTCGTCTCTGATCAAGATTCCAATTGCATCCCTGAGGTGGATGCAGTTGTCCGTCATGTGCCAATGGCTCTTGTGGAATCGACATTACTTTGTTTTATCTGTGTTCAGCTTGGCAAGTATCTACTTTGGGAAACGGACCCCTGCCTTCCGAAACTCCAAGTTTGCATATTCAGAGAGAATCTTCTCGTATTAGGTGGTAAGCAGTGTGTACTCGTGGAAACGGTGAATTCCTTTTGTGATCCCGAGATTCCCAGGAGCGGTCATTCCTTCTTTTTCTGCTCCCCGATGAGTTGATGAAGAGTCGTCATGTTTTGAGGACCTGACACTCTCTTGGTGCCTTGAGTCCCATGCAGTGTTTGCTACTTCTTTTTTTCATACTAGATATATGCCTGAGCCTTGAGGAGGAGAGTGTCCAATGTTGTTGGGGTTTTGATGCGAACCGCCTTGGCAAAGTCGTTGTGGGGACGGAGCCCTCGTTCTAGCAAATATTTTTCATGTCGTCGGCCGTGGAAACCTGAACGACTTATTTATTGAGTATTTTGACGTAATCTTGAAGAGACTCGTCTTTTCCTTGAATGATAGCCTTGATGGAGGATTTTGTCTTCAGATGACGGCGAGAGGCTGCAAAATGTCTCGAGAACATCCTCCCCAACTGCTTCCATGAGGTGATGGATTCGTAGGGGAGACTCTTGTACCGGGACATTGCTCTCTTCCTCAGTGTCGTCCGGAACAACTTGCATTTGATGGCACCTCTAACGCCACTGTAGTCGAGAAGAGCATCGATGTTCTCGATGTGCTCGTCGAGATCGGTTGTGCCATCATATGTGCCCAAGTGTGAGGGTTTTTCCAGCCCCTTGGGTAATCGAGTGGCCATGATCTCTTGGGATAATGGACCTCAAGGCTTGTCGTCATCGTTGTAGCTGCTCGAACGCAAACGAGAGCGAGCGTTTCTGCTAGGGTGAGGACTGCGATCTTGACGGGGAGAAGGAGTTTGGTATCGTCCCTTAGGTTTGGACGGAGGTAAACGTTGGTTTTTTGCCCGCATATCTTTTCTTGTTCTCTTGACCCCTGGGGAGTGTTGGCTCCGGGGAGGAGTATGGTCGCGTTTCCTCACCGACAGGGATTCAGGATCCGCTGGTATTCGGCGATTTCTTCTGCGTTAGGGAGAATGACTCCGAGATCTCCGGTGTTTGCGCCTTAGTGGAAGAGATCTTGAACGGTGAATCTCTTCCAATGCTCCAATTCTTGTGTTCTGCTGGAGGATCAGAAGGTTCGTCTTATTGAGGGCTTCGACCAGAGCTGCCATGGTCGGGTCGACGTTGGGCGGAACTGAGAGAAACTGATGGTCCTCTGAGTAGTGGATCTCTACGTTGTTGGCGCGATCCGGGGAGGGAGATTTGGTGACCCCGTCCATCTGCTTAGGAACATTGTCTCCAAGAAAGAGGTTTGCCCCGTCGTTGTCTGTCTTGCTGACCGGGGGGGATGAAGGTGTTGCGCACATCGTTGACGTTATCATGGATGGCCATGATCGGAATCTTGAAAAATTGCTTTGATCTTTGGTTTTCGGAGAAAGAAAGACAGGGAGAAAAGAATTCCCACAGGAGGCACCGCTGATCTTTCCGGTTGATCAGAACCTGAAGTGGGCCAGATACTTCTCCTTCGATGCTGGAATCTTAGGAGGAAGGAGGTGTACTTGCAAGGCACTCCGATGCTAAAGTAAGAACCAGAAGAGGAAAAGACAAGTACAAAGTAAGAATGTCTTAGGATGATTTTTAGAATACCTAACCCTCTCAAAGGAGATGGTTTTTATAATGCCCCTAGCGCTTGGCCATTGGTCCCTATTTTTGGGCCGAGATATTCGCTCCCCAAAAATAGGTAACTGCCATAAACTAGCCGTTGAGACGGACAGACATGCTCGGGACTAGCCGTTGCTTTGAACAGGGGCGTGGTTACGGGAAAGAGCGTCGTGTCCGTTCCTAGATGGTTGAACTGTGCGTGACGGGAAGAGATGTGACGAAGGACAGCTGATTCTGGGGTCAGTTGGCCAGCCCTCCTTGGTTGAGACATTTTTCCTTAACTGGCAGGACTTAGGCTATTTGATCGTTCTGGAGTGCAGAAGTGAATTAGGTCATGCCTAACCATTAGGGCAGTCCGGAACACTTATTTATCTAGTTTATAGTTTATTTTTCAGACGCTATTTCACATAACATTTTAATTTATATCTTATACTTTATCATTTTTTTCTTCCATTTTTATCCATATTATTTTAACTAAAATTTACTTTTATCTTTTATAATTTATTTTAATTTAAAATAAAATAGTTATATATCAAATATTTTTTATATAACTATATTTATCTAGTTGGACAGTTAATTGTATTAATTATAAAACTCTAAACTATCAACTATCAAACTATCATCTAATTTAAATAAATTACTTGACTCTGTATGCATAAATTTTATTCAAATTTGATTATTTAACTCTTCATTCAATATTTTCTAAGAAAAACAACGGATATCAGCCCTTCAAAAATATTTTAGTATTTTATAATAACAAAATTCAATTTAATCAATACAATTGCAGCTGAATCTTCTTTTAATAAATAATATTTTCCATACGCCAATTATAAAGATTAACTTTTGAATTATGAAAACCACAACATAATAGAGCTCTTTTTTAAAAATTTAAGAATGTTGCATATTTATGATTGAAGTCGAATTCAGAATCTTTAATTTTGTGGTGGTTATTTACTAAGAGTAAGTTTTAATTAATTCTACTCTAAACTTAAAACAATAATTAATTGATCAAACTTTGTTATCATAGATTACAATAAAGTTTTAATATTTTTTTAATATTATGCTCTAAAAGTAAGATCTATTTAGGCAAATCAAGTCATCCCTAGTCTAGTGGCCTATGATTAAGAAAATGGATATCATAGGTTGAATGTGTATGGTGTGACGTGGATGACTGTAAAGCTGTGTCAGCAACTCTGTTTTGACCAATAAAAAATTAGGTAATACATCATATTCTCTTTTACTTATTTATTTTGAGATTGGGAATGGGAAATTTTGGAGATTGGCTCCCATGTGGGTTGTTTTCCTTACCAAAGAAGAAAGTACCATTGAATTGTCGATAGTTTCAAATTTATACAACTAATTGATTAACTAATTAGACTCGTAACCTTGCATTAGGACATGATCATTGTGCTTTTTTAATGGTTTTATTATTATATGCCAAATGGACGATTTATGCTCTAAACATCGATGCTAATGACATACACATGCTTTTGTCTTTTTATTTGATGAGAAATATTGAAGTTGTGTTGCAACTTAAGAGAGTTAGAGGTTAGTTTTTCAATTGGTTAGTACAAGTGAGTTCTATAAATTGCTAGGAAGATATTTGCATAACTTTTCTTTTTCTCGGTAATTAATGACACTGAAGGTAAACAATCAAGAAGTTGCGTCAGTATTTTTTAGATGATAAAATTAATTCTCTTTAAAATTATATATATTGACCTAGTAGATACAATGTTGTTATGCATAAGTGTTTGAACTATTTATAAAAGATCTATTGATTTTGGTGCTAAGAAATCAAACATGTCAAAGACAAATGGTATTAAAGTATGTTAATTGTCGAAAAACGTTTTCTCATCTTTGGGTATTTTACTTGATGCGACTTTGAGGGTTGTCTGTCACACACTAAAACCTCAAATCGTCAGTCACACTAATAGAGAAACCACAAGCTCATGTGGGTCTATGTGTTAATCTCCACTCATGTGGGTCAGTCAAGATATTCACAGACGCCTCTTTCTTCACAGATACTCTGTCCCATCGAAATATCTCAAATAGGACATCTCTAACAAGCTCATGCTAATATTTAAAGTCTGGAAGCTCCCTATAATAAATCGTGTGTTCCACAGATATCCAAATACGCCTTGCAACAAACACGACAAATCTCACCAATAGGAAATACGTGAATCATAAGGCGGTTTCTCAAAATAGTATGGTACTCTACCGATGACTTATGTTGACTTATCCCATAAAAAGGAATATCAATGAGAAAATCTTGAGCATGTGGCTTAAAAAAAACCAAAAATTTATTTTTGACTTATGGTCATGTCAAATGTTACATCCATGTTCATTAATACTTTTACTTAAAGGGAACTCGCCAAAACATATTTTGCTTTAGAATGAATGATTTCTTTGTTAGTAAAACTACTAAGGCTAAAATCTAGAATCACAACACTTAGAACATCAAAAAAGAAGCGGCCCTAACATGTAACATTGTTGCACTCCAATTGCTGAAATAATATGTCCATCCCCAAGGTACAACCTCGGTACCCGGCCATAAAGAAACTCAACCCCAAAAAAAAGAAAAGATGGGCATCACACCCTCGTCACGTGCATATCTTGCCACAATATACCCTTATCCACACAATGCCTCTAATATATGTTGAGCTTGCAAACCATCTCTACCACATGACGTCCCTTTGAGAAATCATTTAAAGCACTTGAAGATAATATCATCTTCAACCACTAAGGGACCTTCAAAAATAAAGGTGGTTGCTATAGAAGGAAGTGGTTTGTACAAGTACTTAGCCTCCGAAACCTTTATTGTATGCCCATTATAGGGGACAGACTGGATGACCCCAACACTTTTACAACTAAAATGAAATGGTCATCCACCACCTTGTGGAGCCATTGCTTGACATTAGAGCTCGTCTATTTTATCTTTCTCCTCAAATGAACTCCCTTACGACCCAATTTATCTTGATCATGGCTTCCCAACACACTACCAACTAACATGGCAAGATCATATGCGTCTCTCCAAGTAGCTAAGCACTCCAAAGTTTAGTGTTGTTGCAAGGACTACAATTTTTCATACCTGCGATCACACCTATTTTAAGGCTAAACCACCAGCAAAGTACAACGAAGAAGAAGTAACAACTAAAATCAAACACCTTTTAATCTCGACTTAATAACCACCTTATAAACAACATCGTTTAATTCTTGAGAGAAAGTAAGACGACACTTAAGAGGTATACTTTTCGCGGTGAATATAGGTGATGTAAAGACTCTATCAAACAACCTTGCATCCAAAACCACCTCCTTGTTTGTTTTGAGGTTATCTGAGTCATTTGTAGATGGTTTTACAATACTATAATGTGACTTCTGACCTCCCTTGTCCTATGAGTAACACGAACAAGACCATCAGGATGATAACATGCCTGACTCATGGCACGAATGCTCATACACCTTCCACATAACCATTACTTAACCACCCTCAAATCCTCCTCATATGTTGTAAGTAAGTCCTAATCATTCTCAACTACATTATGTATTGCACTTTTTATTCATCACTACATAGGTGTATCATTTTAAGATGAGACGCTATACAAGAAATATCATTTCTCCCATCCTTATCATCAAGAATAGGTGTATTACAATTTTCCTTTTTGAAATCAAATATGGATTCATATGAGTTTCTTTCTTAATTAAGCTCTAAGATTCATTTTAGATATGTGATGATTCTTTGTATCAATGCTCATTTCTAACACTTAAAAATTGTTTTAGAAACTTAATAAATAAATTTTTAACCTTTCAATTAAATTTAAGTGTTAACCAAAATTGATAGATAATAATTGATTATGCCCGTTAAAGTATTTGGCTAGAGGAATTATAAACCAGTGAGTTGAAGGGTTAAAAGCATTAACTATGACATTCAATCGATGTTTTGGGCATGAGAAAAGTTTCCACGAGTTCGATCATGTGTGCAAGTATGTTCGTAATTATTGAGGAGATCGGGAAAATTGAGAGTAACAATAAAACCAATGCTCTAGGACAAAAAGATAGGAGACATCATGTTTTCAACAAAAGCTTTAAGGCATTAGGTATATTGGTCACTTCTTATATAAATTCAATATTTTACTTATTCATAGATAGTGTGAGACTTAACCATCACACTTAAGCTTCATAATCTCTACCACAAAGGTGATTTCCCACATTATTACTCTTGCACTAAGATGAACTAGAGTTATGATACAACTTATTGGTTGAGTTTAGAGAAGTCAGAAGTAAATACTAGATCAATGCTTCAAGATACAAAATAAGGAGATGATACGTCTCCTTCCAAAACCCTAAGTCATCAGGTGTATGACTCACCTCTCTTATAAATCCAAGTTGAACTAAACCACCCATACTTAAACCTAACAACAATGTAATGTCTCAAATATTTAGGGGGTTTCAATTTATTTTTGGCTAAAATACTTTTTAGATCTCATATCTTAAGTTTTTTTGTTCATATCTTTCCTCTAATAAAAAGTATTTATGAGCCCTTTAACCTTATTAAGATGCTTTATGTTAGTCCTTTCCGTCCATTTTACTTGTTAAAACAAAAATTTAAGTACATCAAAAAATTATGTGTATGAGGAATATCAAAATTCAAAATATCTGAAGACATAATACGAGGAAAACATGACTTCAAGACTTGAAAAAAACAAAGCAAACTTTGAAGAAAGTTGAATTATATCATGTATGTTGTTGTTTCATTTCATTGTTCGAGTTCATGGTTATCTTCCAATCAAGGTGAATATTTTTCAATTTTTAAGGTTTTATAAAAATAATTTATTAATCTCTTCGAGTTTGAAATATTTCTTTTTGTTGGTGTTTTACGATTTAGTGTTTACAATGGATGAGTTAATTCATTTGAGATTCCTCATTGATGAGAGTTTTCAAATCAGGAATGACATAATTACAAACAGAAAATATTTGTTTTGGATTATAATCTAAATAAATGAAGCTATTTTGAGATGTTATGCATTTTAAAAGATCTTAGATTTACATAAGTGGACACTATAAGGTATAAGGATCAGACATTTTATTTGAACATATTGACTGATGACATAGGTGTTGCAGAATATGTTGATTAGTTAAATTTTTGTTCGAGTGTAAAAGTCTTTGTACAACATCCACTGTTACAATTTGAGTTTTTTAATGGACCTATTGTGGAAGAACCTGTGGATGTTATTAATATTGGAGAAGAGGATTGTGTTTTAAAATTATGTCAAAAGTTGTCAGGAATAGTCAAGATGAATAATATAAGGCAATAAATAATTATATAGAAGAGGGAAATGTTACAAGTTATCAAGAGAAACAAAAATAAGGAAGAAATAAATGTTATGGGAGTTGGTGTCATGAATGTTGAGATACTTAGCTAAATAATATGTCAGAAAATTTTATTTGATTAGACCCCTTTAGATAAATTTTCCCTAGATTCGTGTAAACCACGTGATTCACTTAGTTCAATTCATTGTTGAAACCATTTTTATTATTCAATAGTCATGTGTTCTTAATTTTATTTAATACATTTACAAATGAGTGAAATTATATTTTTTAAAGTATGTCTTAAAACTTAAGTGATCAAGAGAGAGAAAATATATTTCGAGATTCCAAAAACTAGAAATCATCATGGAAGTCGACGAAGATGCCATAATGCAGACTAAGGCTCACGATGGATCCGACGTTGCAAGATGCTAGTGGGGGAGCTAGTGGCGAGGGCGTGATAGTTGGTATGGGTTCAACAGACAGTTTGGTTTGTCAGAGTTCAAGCCTCATTTTCTCAGTTCGAGTGTATTAAACTTTGTTGTTTTAGTTAATGGATTTGTTTGTTAGTGGGTAATTTTTGGGATTTTTTATGGATCCTTAGTGTTTCAAAAGTTATGAGTATGTATCTCTTGCATGCTTGCTATCACAACCTTCAGAATTTTAGAGCTGAAGAAAGGGATAAGGCTTTGGAAATTCTACTGGTAATATTAAAAAGGCAAGGGTAAATTTCTAAGAATGTGTTCTTTGAATTTCGGAAAACTTTTGAGGTATCTATAGGGGATTGGGAAACACTTAATACATTGGTCTTGTGTAATTCATATAGAGAGTTTGAGAGATTGGGAAACACTTGAGTAGAAAATAAGGTTTGCTCTTAGGAACTTGGGTGGCTATTTTCTTATAACTCATTCATATTATTTTGTAACAACTCTTTGATGTATAGTGAATCAGAGAATTTCTCTCTTCCCTAGAGTAAATTGTTTGATTGAACTGTGTGAAAAAGTTATTGTGTTTATTGTCTTTACTGTATCTTTTTCTACAAAACTAAATTGGTGTCATATTGTATAGAGAGTTATATCTACTGAAGGCCATTTATTTTGGTTTCCATTTTTATTTGTCCCCACACATCAAAATTATTAGTGTGATTGAACTTTGAATAATTCTTCACATCTGCTTTTAATTATTCTACCAAATTTTCTAAACAAGTGGCGCCTACTCTAGGAAAAGGGATTTAGTTTTCAAGTGAGATTCATGTTTTAAATGGAGGATCAGAAGATTTTATGCAAACCATTATTTAGGGTTGTGGAAAGTGAAGATGCAAGAAATCTTAACTCAAGAGAAGTATATTGAAGCATTAAAGAGGGGGGGGGGCATCGATGCCCGCACACCTAAGAAAAGGAGAAAAGATTGAGATTGCGGATAAGGCCCAAAGTGTCATTATCTTATTCCTTGGGGATAATGTTATAAGAGAATTAATCAAGAAGAAGATTGTGGCTTCTATGTGGTAAAACTTGAATCATTGTATATGACGGAGTATTTGGATCACATGTTTTGTTTGAAACAACAACTCTACTCATTTCAAATGTTAGAGAGCAAATCCATAGTGGAACAGTAGAAAAAAGTCACAAGGTTATTGATGATTTTAAGAATATTGAGGTGAAGATTGAAGATGAGGAAAATGCTATACTCTTTTTGAATTCTTTACCCAGATCCTTTGAGAACTTTAAGGATACCCTTATTTATGGTAAGGAATATACTATTACTTTGGATAAAGTTCATACGAATGTGAGATCCGAAAAGAATTCAAAAGGTGAAAGATTTGAAAATTGACGATAGTGGTGATGACTTGAGTGTCCTCAAGAAAAAGAAGTAAGTCTGGAGGGATGTACAAATCAAAGAGTTTGGATAAGTCAAGGGTAAAATGCTTTACTAGCCAGAAAACCGACTACTTCATGAGGGATTGTCTCGGGAAGAAGGCAAAGATGATTCTGTTCAGATTTTGTGGTTGCCTCCAATGAGGATATTTATGAGAGTTTCGGTGCACTTTTGGTGTCGAATTTGGAAGATGAAGGGGTTGGTTCATGGACTCGGGTTGCTCTAATCACTTGTGTCTAAGAAAATAATACTGTGAAACTTTGAAGTAGGAGCAAGATGGAATAGTTCCCCTTGGTGACAATAAGACTTGCAAGGTTCATGGTATTAGTACAATGAGACTTAAATTGTTCGATGATCAATTTTTTTTCCTTCATAACACAAAGTATGTCTAGAGCTCCAAAAAAACATGTTATCCATAATCATGTTCAATGATATACTATTTTGAACTATAGTTGAATATGGGGCGTTGAAAATTTTGCATGGTGAAATAACTATATCTAAAGGTTCTAAATTATGTGGTTTATATATTTTAGAAGGTTCCAATGATATTTTTCATTCATCATTAGCTAGTGAAAACTTTCATAACAAGAATAAACTATGAGATTTGATGAAAAGGCATAGTGGATGCCTAGAGGATGTTTTAGAGAACTTTAATTATTTTTTCTAAAGACGAGGGATAAAAATGCATGTGGCCTCTCAATCTTCATTAAGTTTTTGGTGCAAGGTTGGTGCCATAGAAGCTTCGTTGGTTAGCAGGTGGTCATTTATAAGAATAAACTTCAAAACACTTATGGGGGTTTGAAGTATAAAGACATTAACCTACTCTATTTTTAAAGTCATCATAACTTTACTTATTTATTAAATCAATCAAATTCAACTTAATTATAAAATTATGGATTAAGTCTTCAATGGCAATCTAAGAGGTAGGAAAAGTTATGAGTTGTTGGGAGGGAAGCCTATGGGGTCGAATTTCATCAATCAGTGATGGATTACTTTTAGTGATTCTCGTCACGGGAAGAAAAATAAAGACTTAGGGGTGAAAATT
>CAWUDS030004607.1:12500-33311 GCA_963859935.3 Lathyrus sativus | reverse complement strand
CATCAACTATAACCCAAAAAGAACGAGATTCCGCAAACATCATAGAGGGAAATTAAAAGGAAACGCCTCTCGCGGTAATAAAATTTGCTTCGGAAAATATGCTCTTCAGGCACTTGAGCCCGCTTGGATCACATCTAGACAACTAGAAGCGGGTCGACGGGCAATGTCACGAAATGTTCGCCGGGGTGGACAAATATGGGTCTGCATATTTCCAGACAAACCAGTTACAGTAAGACCTACCGAAACGCGTATGGGTTCGGGAAAAGGATCGCCTGAATATTGGGTAGCTGTTGTTAAACCCGGAAAAATACTTTATGAAATGGGAGGGGTCCCAGAAAATATCGCTAGAAAGGCGATTTCAATAGCGGCATCCAAAATGCCTATACGAACTCAATTCATTTTTTCCAAATAATCATTAGAACGAATGTTAGTATGAAAAAAGGAAATTCTCCGTTTCTTTTTTTTTTTGAACACACAATATTTTTTTTATTTCAACTTTTTGACTGAAAGATAAGAAAAAAGGATATGATTCAACCTCAAACCTATTTAAATGTAGCCGATAATAGCGGAGCGCGCGAATTGATGTGTATTAGAATCATAGGAGCTAGTAATCGACGGTATGCTTATATGGGTGACATTATTGTCGCTGTAATCAAAAAAGCAGTGCCAAATTCATCGTTAGAAAGATCTCAAGTCATCAGAGCTGTAATTGTACGTACCTCTAAAGAACTAAAACGTCATAATGGTATAATAATAAAATATGATGATAATGCAGCCGTTCTCATTGATAAACAGGGAAATCCAAAAGGAACTCGAATTTTTTCCGCAATAGCCCGAGAATTGAGACAGTTAAATTTTACTAAAATAATTTCACTCGCACCCGAGGTGCTATAATCTGATATAATACGTTATACTTGATATTTGATGGAGTATCCCCATGAATCGGTAGTAGGATTTATATATATATTATATAAATATAAAGGGGATCCATACATAAATATCCATGAACAGGATCTATGGTCCATATACACACATAGACCTAAGGATACATACATCAAGGGTTATTGGAGATTCCATGTACTAATTCATGATTTAACATGTACAGAATAAAAGCCTTTCATTTGTTTATTTTCGAGAAAAATATTAAAATAAAAATGAAATATATACTCTCTTCAACCGGGTTATTCTACCTCTTATAAATAAAAAAAAAAAAACAGCTCCGTTATCTTAGAAAGAAAACCCTATTATCTTCCACCTAATAGCATAAAAAAACATAATTACAGGAGGCTATCATGAACAAAGATATGATCGGAAATATGTTCACATTGTTACGCAATGCGGACATGAATAGAAAAAGAATTATTCCAATACCGTTCACTAAGATGAACGAAAACATTGTTCAAATTCTTTTACGACAGGGTTTTCTTGAAAACGTCAGAAAACATCGAGAAAGCAACAAAAAGTTTTTAGTTTTAACTCTAAAGTATAGAAGAAATAATAAAGGATCATATCCTTTTAAAAGTTGTTTAAATTTTAAACAGATTAGTACGCCCGGTCTACGAATATATTCTAACTATCCCAAAATCCCAAAAGTTTTGGGAGGAATAGGGATTGTAATTCTTTCTACTTCTAGGGGTATAATCACCGATCGACAGGCTCGATTAGAAAAAATAGGAGGTGAGATAATATGCTTAATATGGTAAAATTACTTCTTCCGATTACGAAACACACAGACGATTTTATGAAAGTCATGAAAAAAGAATTTCAGGATGACGACTCCAAATTTATAGTTAGAGACCCAGTAGAACCCTCCGCAGAATTCTATTTTATCCGAATGTATTCGCAATATAATCGAAGAGAAACACGATTTTTATTGTATCGCTTTTATTTAGAAGCCCATATGAATATTTTGTTTGGTGCGCTTCTGGATCCCAATTGGGGCCCTTTGGATGTTGTTATTTTGGCTGGTCCTAGTGACGATGACGATCATGGTGGGTACTTCGCTTAATTTTATTGAATCTATCAATTTACCTAAAGCAACCTGCAACGTTGCAGGTTGCTTTAGGTAAATTGAATTTCAAGAGAAAAAAAAAAACACCCAAGGATATTTCTCTATGATTACCTTACATTTGGTAACCTTCTATATTCCGATTTCGGAACACGCAGACGATTTTCTAGCAGAAATAGACAAAGACCTTAAGTATGAGGGCTTATTTATAAAGGTGAGCTCAGCAGCCACCTCAGATTCATATTTTGTTGTAGGATATATGCAATATGATCGAGAATTTGTACACAGTTTATTGTATCAACATTATTCTCGAAATGCCGGTCGGCAGATTTTGATTTTGGAAGAGATTGATGAAGATTTTGGCCCTATTGATTGATAGGGTTTCTATTCTTGGGGACGTCGATGACGACGACCACCCGACTCTTTTATAACTTGAAAATATTTTTTAGGAGGAACAATTTTAAGTTCAAAATGTAAGGAAACCCCATTTTCTTACAATATATAAATTTGGTATTCAATTTAATTTCTAAGGAGTTAAAAATATGAAAGTAGCGGCCTCTGTTCGTAAAATTTGTGCAAAATGTCGATTGATCCGTAGGCGAGGTCGACTTATAGTAATTTGTTCGAATCCAAAACATAAACAACGACAAGGATAATATTAAATTAATATAAAATATTAAATTAATATAAATTAAGGGCTTTCCATTAATAAGATTTTGAATAGAATTCAAAATCTTATTAATGGAAAGCCCTTTTCTTAAATACTAAATCATACAAATCGAAAAATTTAGATTCTATATTCGAATCTAGTCTATAGTTATAAGTATTCGAATAAATAGAATTGCTTATTGCTTAATATTTGAAAAAAGGGTATTCTATATTAATCGAATTATAGAATACAATAGAATAACTAGTTAGAAAATAGTAAAGAATCCTTTTTGACAGGAAATGGATATATCCATATATTTCGGACTTATCTTTTTTTTTAAATAAAAAAAAAATGGCAAAATCTATACCAAAACTTGGTTCACGGAAAACTGGACGTATTGGTTCGCGTAAGCATCCGCGTAAAATACCAAAGGGGGTTATTTATATTCAAGCTAGTTTCAATAATACCATTGTGACTGTTACAGATGTAGGAGGTCGGGTGATTTCTTGGTCCTCCGCCGGTTCATGTGGATTCAAGGGTACACGAAGGGGGACACCATTTGCCGCTACAACCGCAACGGGAAATGCTCTTCGAACAGTAGTCGATCAAGGCATGCAACGAGCAGACGTCAGCATAAAGGGTCCCGGTCGAGGAAGAGATGCGGCATTAAGAGTTATTGTTCGAAGTGGGATACTATTAAACGTTATACGGGATGTAACCCCTATACCATATAATGGATGTAGGGCTCCTAAAAAAAGACGTGTGTAAAACTAACAATAAATATGAAAGAAAAAGATTTCAAGAGAAATAAACAATTAAATCAAGAGTTTCATAAAAATAGATTACTATGATTCGAGAAAAACTAAAAGTATCTACTAAGACACTACAGTGGAAGTGTGTTGAATCAAGGGTAGACAGTAAGCGTCTTTATTATGGACGCTTTATTCTGTCTCCACTTCTGAAAGGTCAAGCAGATACAATAGGCATTGCAATGCGAAGAATTTTGCTCGGAGAAATAGACGGAACATGTATCACACGTGCAAAATCTGAGAAAATACCACATGAATATTCTACCGTAGTAGGTATTCAAGAATCAATACATGAAATTTTAATGAATTTGAAAGAAATTGTATTGAGAAGTAATCTGTATGGAACTCGGGAGGCGTCTATTTCTTTCAAAGGTCCTGGATATGTAACTGCTCAAGACATCATTTTACCACCTTCGGTGGAAGTCATTGATAAGACACAACATATAGCTAACCTAACGGAACCTATTAATTTGTGTATTGAATTACAAATTGAGAGAAAGCGGGGATATCGTATAAAAACACTAAACAACATTCAAGATGGAAGTTATACTATAGATGCTGTATTCATGCCTGTTAGAAATGCAAATTATAGTATTCATTCTTATGTGAATGGAAATGAAAAACAAGACATACTATTTCTCGAAATATGGACAAATGGAAGTTTCACTCCTAAGGAAGCACTTTATGAAGCCTCCCGGAATTTGATTGATTTATTTATTCCTTTTTTACATGCAGAAGAAGAAAACTTCAATTTGGAAAACAATCAACACAAAATGACTTGGCCCCTTTTTACTTTTCATGATCATGATAGATTCGTTAAGGATAAACTAACGAACACTCAAAAAGAAATTACATTGAAATCCATTTTTATTGACCAATTAGAATTGCCTCCCCGGATCTATAATTGTCTTAAAAAGTCCAATATACATACAGTATTTGAATTTTTGAATAAGAGTCAAGAAGACCTTATGAAAATTGAACATTTTCGCGTAGAAGATTTAAAAAATATATTAAACATTTTACAAATCGAAAATCATTTTGTATAAATTGAAAATCCATTGGATTTTTTTGAATCTTTCATTTTTTTTTTATTTATAAAAAGAAAGCTTCCAATATTAAATTTGAATCTTTAGCACAAATCAATATATTCAGAATAGGTATAAAATGAAATAGATGGATCTAGGGATTAGTCATTTCAAAGTGAATTTTCCCTAGATACACAATACACCTGTCATGATATTTTATTTGACAATAGAATCAATTTAAAAAATCCCTAACGTTAGGGATTTTTCAATAGGTAATGTTGCTCCAATACCCAACCAAAGAGCCACGACGGTACCAATCAAAAAGACGGTTGTTGCTACTGGACGCCGAAATGGGTTTTGGAACTTATTAACATTTTCCAAAAAAGGTACTGTTAATAATCCCGCGGGTACTGAAACCATTAAAAGAACGCCCAATAATTTATTGGGTACGGTACGAAGTATTTGAAATACGGGAAAAAAATACCATTCGGGCAATATTTCCAAAGGAGTTGCAAACGGATCCGCGGGTTCCCCAATCATTGATGGTTCGAGAACCGCTAAGCCTACGTTACAGGCAATAGTACCCAGAATAACTACTGGAAAAATATATAAAAGATCGTTAGGCCATGCGGGTTCGCCATAATAATTATGACCCATCCCTTTGGCCAATTTCGCTCTTAATACAGGATCCGTCAAATCAGGTTTTTTTGTTATTGGGATAGGTGAATTCTTATAGATCCATCCTCCGAAAGAACCGGACATGATAATTTTGCATCATCCGGCTCGAGCACGAATCAAACAAACTGAATGCAGACATAGAAATTCTTTATATGTTAGTCACTCATATATCATGATTCTATGTAATAATATGTAATAAAATGGATTTAATTGTTTTTTTTTCGAAATTACAACTATCCATTGTAAATGCAAAAAATTCAGTTCTTATTTTTAAGTAAATGCTTTTCACCCAAGTAAGTTTTCAAAATCCAAAGTTCTTTCTGGGTGATCTCAAACCTTTCGCCTGGTATACCTCAAAAAAAGAATTTTCGGAATTTTTGACATAGAAAGGATTTACTTGTTACTAATATAATACAACCCGCTTTTTCTTTAGATCTACTTGTTTAACTCCGATAGTATCATAAATTGAGTCAATGCATAGGAAATGAATGCATTTCCATACTATTAAGTTTAATGAAATACATGTTACATAATTTAGATTATATCATTTTACTTATTTTACTGGATATTACGGAGCCTGTTCATGCACAGGATATGATCGAGTCTGATCATAGAAAATATTTTCTTCAAGCGAACCGGACTGACTATCCTCTGTAGAGGACTGGCGCCGTGGTTGGAACAAAGACACATTTAATTGTGAATTCAAATGTGGCAGATAAGATGAAGTCATATATCTGCATGGCCCAATCAATAGTTCAAGTCATACACTCCCATAATCCATTCTTTTTTCGGAGAGTTCCCTTCCACTATTCGTGTATGTCAAATAAAGAATCCAATTTATTTTGTTAAGTGGAAGGGAAATATCCAAATACATGTCTTATTCAAAAAAAATAATGCATATTTGTAGCAATGAAATACTATTACTCCTCCCCCAAATGATTTATTACAAATATCTATGATTCATATTCTCTATAAAGGACCGGAAATTCCTTGCTTACGTATCATTGGAAAGTGCATTAACATGAATACGGCAGTAAGTAGAGGTAATACAAAAGTATGTAAACTATAAAAACGAGTCAAGGTAGATTGTCCCACACTAGCGCTGCCGCGCAATAACTCTACCACCGAGGATCCTATTACAGGAATAGCATCGGGTACACCTGTTACAATTTTGACTGCCCAATAACCAATTTGGTCCCAAGGTAAAGAATAACCAGTTACACCAAAGGATGCAGTCAATACACCCAAAATTACACCTGTAACCCAAGTCAATTCGCGAGGTTTTTTAAAACCACCAGTGAGATACACGCGAAATACGTGCAAGATCATCATTAATACCATCATACTTGCTGACCATCGATGAACTGATCGGATTAACCAACCAAAGTTAGCCTCAGTCATTATATATTGAACAGAAGCAAAAGCCTCCGTAACGGTTGGACGATAATAAAAAGTCATAGCAAAACCCGTCGCTACTTGGACTAAAAAACAAGTAAGTGTAATTCCTCCTAAACAATAAAATATATTTACATGAGGAGGGACATATTTACTAGTTATATCATCGGCAATGGCCTGAATCTCAAGACGTTCTTCGAACCAATCATAGACTTTATTGAGATAGGTAAACCAAGGAACCCCCCTTCGAACCGTATATGAAAATTTCATCTCGTACGGCTCAAACAAAAAGACTCAAATACTGGTTATTTGGAAAACAGATATGTGTAATAGAAAGTTTGAAACTTCTGAAGTTAATCCTATGATTCCAGTCTTTTTTGAAGATCCAAAAAATAGAAATCTACAAGATATTCTTAGTGTTTATAATGCCAAAATTTCAAGTCGGCTCACTCGTCTTTTCTCTTGATCCTTACAGGCCTCTTGAATATTCTATTATTTACTTCATTTTTTTTGTATTGTGTATGTAATAAGATTTGACTTCTGTTTTTTTTTTTTATTGATAAGAATTTTCTTGTTAAGACCCTATAGAATCAATGGAAAACCTGAGATTCATACCAGAACCACGATGATTTCCAAAAAAACCTTTAATCGAAGTCCAAGAATTCCCTGAGTAAGAACTGCTAGATCATCACTTATTCAATTTCAATAAATAGATATAATGAAAAAAAAAAAATACAAAGAAATGGATAAGCGGCGGCCGAATAAAATTCCATTTCTTTTTCTAAATGAATTCTTCTAACTCTTTCATTTTTTTTCGTCCGGTTGCGAGGTCTAAATATAAATATTAAGTATGAATCATAGTTCTAACACTTTAGAATCTATTTATTTTCTATATTCCGTGCTCCAGATACTAGAATAAATATCTGACGGGGTAAAGCCATCTATCAAGATAAGATGACGTATCCATTTTATGTTCTGTACTATCAATAGGATCCATTATAACAAGTCACACACTCATATTCCGGAAATAGAGAAACAAAGAAGTTTCGCGGTCCAACTACCAAATCAAAATGGAATGGTCTAAAAATGAACGATCTAAATGCTAAACTTGACTTTTCTATTGAAAAGCTAGTTAGTTGGTTCTTGTGAATCGAATTCTCTAATTCATGGAAATTTGGTCCAGTAAAAGGGACGAATTATAAATCTCTAAAATAATAGAGAGAAATACCGCAAATAGGGCCATTGCAACCCCCATCCAAGGGGTAGTTCCCCACCCCGGAGCTACTTTACCATATTCTGAATTCAATGGTTTCAATAAATCTCCTACAACAGTTCGTCTTGGACCAGATCTAGAACTACCCTCAACGGTTTGTGTAGCCATAAATCCTATTTTTTTATTGAGATCTGTTGACTTTGTATACCATTCCGCTGTAGATAAAGGATCTTACCCTATAGATCCATTGTAGTCTTGATATTATAGAATCATGGAAACAGCAACCCTAATTGCCATCTCTATATCCGGTTTAATTGTAAGTTTTACTGGGTATGCCTTATATACTGCTTTTGGGCAACCCTCTCAACAACTAAGAGATCCATTCGAAGAACATGGGGACTAGTTGAAGTAATGAGCCCCCAATATTACGATATTGGAGGCTCATTACTTCATTCAATTGAGATAATTCTCAATCATTTCGTGTTTTTAGTGGGAACTTTAGGGGGTTCTCTAAAAAAAATAGCGAAAAAAATGATTCCTAAAGTCGAGACTAAGAGGAATGTATAAACCAATGCTTCCATAGATTTGATCGTGGTTTACAATTATAGCTTTCATACCTGTTTTGGGGGATTATCTCCTGGATAAAGAAAAAGAAAGAACAAGAGTAAAACAAAATGGAATCAAGATTTATCTAGTTCCCTAATATCAAATTCACATAACAAAAAAAAAATCGAATCGAAAAGGAACAAACCTATTTCTATCAGACTCCCTGTTTTTTTGTAGTTGGATCTCCAAGTTTTTGGAATGCTCCAAATTCTACTTGCGCATCCAAATCTGGATCAATACCAGCAAAAACATCTCTGAACAAGGTTCTAGCACCATGCCAAATGTGTCCGAAAAAGAAGAGCAGAGCAAACGAAGCATGTCCAAAAGTAAACCAACCCCTTGGACTGCTACGAAAAACACCATCCGATTTTAAAGTAGCACGATCTAATTCAAAAATTTCACCCAATTGAGCACGTCGAGCATATTTTTTCACAGTAGCAGGATCGCTATAACTGACTCCATTGAGTTCGCCACCATAGAATTCAACAATTACACCTACTTGTTCGACACTATACTTCGATTCTGCCCTTCGAAAAGGAACATCTGCTCTAACAATTCCGTCTCCGTCTACCAAAACAACCGGAAAAGTTTCAAAAAAGGTAGGCATACGACGTACAAAAAGTTCATGCCCCTCTTTGTCTCTAAAGATAGGATGCCCTAACCAACCAACCGCTATTCCATCTCCATTGTCCATTGAGCCCGCTCTAAACAAACCCCCTTTTGCCGGATTATTACCGATGTAATCATAAAAAGCTAATTTTTCAGGAATTTTAGACCAAGCTTCTGATAAACTTTGATTTTCGACTAGCCCACTACCAACTCTTCGATATATTTCTTGCTGGAAGTATCCCTGATCCCATTGATAACGAGTAGGACCAAATAATTCAATCGGGGTAGTTGCTGAACCATACCACATAGTTCCAGCAACAACAAAAGCTGCAAAAAATACAGCAGCGATACTACTGGAAAGGACGGTTTCAATATTTCCCATACGCAATCCTTTGTATAAACGTTGAGGTGGACGCACACTAAGATGGAAAAGACCCGCTAATATGCCCAATGTCCCTGCTGCAATATGATGAGAGGCTATTCCCCCCGGAACAAAAGGATCAAAACCGTCCACACCCCATGCGGGATTTACAAATTGTACCCTTCCTGTTAGTCCATAAGGATCGGATACCCATATTCCAGGACCAAACAATCCTGTTACATGAAAGGCGCCAAAACCAAAACACGCCACCCCTGCAAGAAATAAATGAATTCCAAATATTTTTGGCAAATCCAAAGAAGGTTTTCCAGTACGTTCATCACAAAAGATTTCTAGATCCCAATAGACCCAATGCCAAATAGCCGCCAAAAAGCACAAGCCCGAAAACACAATATGTGCCGCGGCCACACCTTCGTAACTCCAAATACCCGAATTTGTTATAGTGCCTCCTGTAATATTCCAACCACCCCACGAATTGGTTATTCCTAAACGAGTCATGAAGGGTATAACGAACATACCCTGTCTCCACATTGGGTCAAGAACAGGGTCAGAGGGATCAAAAACTGCTAATTCATATAGAGCCATCGAACCGGCCCAACCAGCAACCAGAGCTGTATGCATTATATGGACAGAAAGTAAACGGCCGGGATCATTTAATACAACGGTATGAACACGATACCAAGGCAAACCCATGAAAATACCCCTTATATTAACAAAAAATAGACACTATGTAACTTTATTGCACTGTAAAAAACTATGCTTGCTATAGACCCTCCCCTTAATTAGTATTAGTAAATTATCTCACATTAAAGAATTTATATTTGTTCGAGTTTTTTAGAAACAAAGGAGCATTCTATTCGTAGGAACAAAAAGAAGCAGATCTATTCTATATCCGATAAGTAACAATACGCAATGGTGGTGGGGGTTTACTTTTTTTGATATGCGTGTTTATATCAGTGAATGCAGACAATGGATACTAATACAAGAACAACGAATCCTTTTTTTCTTCAAAATGAACATTCGTTGTTCTTATATTAGACACAAAAAGTCTACGTATGGGTCTTTCTTGGTTTCATTACAAAGATAGAGCTTTATATATATAAAATATAAAAAAATATATATATAAAATATAAAAAAAAAATGAAAAAATGGAAATATTTTCGTTTACTCAACTCATGTCATGAGTTGATCAATAAATCGGTTGATTTGGAATCATAGGCTGGGTAGATGTCACAGATGATGAATTGATTTCTTACCTATGTAACTATATTTTTCTTTTTGTTCATCCGTAATAATGGATTCATGAATCCATTATTTTCAATTGTATCTTTCAATTGGTATTTTTTGCTTACCTATTTGGATCTAAAAAAAATGGAAACTTAGGAAAGTGCTTTATAAACATATGTATAAAAAGAATATATTTCATCTAGTTTCCTTATGCCCACTATAACCAGTTATTTAGGTTTTATACTAGCAGTTTTAACTATAACCGCAGGTATTTTTATCAGTCTGAGTAAGATACGACTTATTTGATTTGCAATTTAGAGATGAATTGGAAATTGTAGAATATTTTGGATATTGATAGTTTCTTATCATATTTCCAATTCTTGGTCATTGAGATTCATGGTCAATATAAATTCATATTTAAGGATCGATATTATCCCCACCTTATTTTACTTTCAACCAAACTCAAATGATTGAAGTTTTTCTATTTGGAATCGTGTTAGGTCTAATTCCTATTACTTTGGCTGGATTATTTGTAACGGCCTATTTACAATACCGACGTGGCGATCAGTTGGATATTTGATTTAGTACTGTCTCTTTTGTTTATTGACCTCCTATTTTTTTTTTTAATCCTAATTGACAGGAGATCCAATTAACACTTTTTTTTGATTAGACTAGACTGTTATCCCATTATTTTAGTCTCATTCTCCATCTCAGAAGAATGGTATCACGCTCTGTAGGATTTGAACCTACGACATCGGGTTTTGGAGACCCGCGTTCTACCGAACTGAACTAAGAGCGCTTTCTTTTCCTAAAGAATTTTATGAAATGGCAATACATATTGCATGCATACAAACTCAATATGGAAAACTATTCATATAACTTGAGTATCTATGTCCAATTTGAATCGCTCAAAATTGATCTCTTGTTACTGCTCATACGATAACTAATCGTTAGGAATAGGGATGACAGGATTTGAACCTGTGACATTTTGTACCCAAAACAAACGCGCTACCAAGCTGCGCTACATCCCTTGACATAAGTTTCCAGTGTCATTCTAAAAAATTTTTGTCTTGTTTTCCACATTCTTCCATTATATATGGAATATATCCTTCCTTTTTTTTTTGTTTTTTTTTTTTTTACTTTCTTAGATCGATCATATAAAGAACAAATATTCTGATAGAATAGTTATATTCAATTAATATAAATAATTTTAAACCGGGAATAGATAGGATATATAAATAATAAGATACAAAGAGTATAATAACAAGAACAAAGAATATACAAATAAGAATAATATATATATATAATAGAATTTAGAATAATAGTCTATTATTCTAATTCTTATAAAAAAAGTACTCTATAAAAAAATATCTAATGAATTGTTGTACAATTCAATTTGGATTCGGACTTCCCCCGACAAATCCAAGTGATTTTATTAATAAAAAAACATGGAATCATATTCCTATATTCTGTATTATTAGGTATTCAAAATTACAAGAAAAAACGAAGGAGGATTGGAAATGCGAGATCTAAAAACATATCTCTCTGTGGCACCAGTGGCAAGTACTTTATGGTTCGCGGCTCTAGCGGGTCTCTTGATCGAAATCAATCGTTTATTCCCAGATGCATTGACATTCCCCTTTTTTTGATTCTAGTTATTGGCACGGGAAAGGGTGACGAAGATTAGGGATCCAATAAAATATCTGTGATTCAATCCCTCTTCGTTGCTTTTTTTATACTAGAATAATAAATTAAGGAAATTCAAAAAGGTGGATTGGGCCTCCGTGAAATTTTGAATTTTGCCCAGGTTTCGTTTAAATGGAATTGAATTAATACTTCAATTCCATTGCTATTAATAACTATTAGAATTCTGAATAGTCAGACCAGAAATGGAATTATTAGGGTAGGGGCAATAATATCATAAAAGATATTTAAATAAAAACAGAAATACTATACTGTAATTCGAAATATATTTCGAAAGCATTGTAGTAGTGAATTATTACTGTACTATATAAAATGAATTGGAACAAAATATTTCAGAATTTTATTTTGACTTATCAACTTATATTTTTTTTCGTTCCTTTTTTCTTCTTCCCTTCGAATCTTAAAATCGAAGAGTTAAGTGAATAAAAAAAACCAAAGGAGGCTCATGGCTAAGGGTAAAGATATCCGAATAACTGTTATTTTAGAATGTACTAGTTGTGATAAAAAGAGTGTTAATAAGGAATCGAGAGGTATTTCTCGATATATTACTCAAAAGAATCGACACAATACGCCTAGTCGATTGGAATTGAGAAAATTCTGTCCCTTTTGTTGCAAACATATGATTCACGCAGAGATCAAGAAATAGAGAAAATGGATTACTTGTGTATTACCCTTAGGAGGTAAATTGAAAAAATTAAATAACATAAAAATGAATTATATAGATATCAGAGAAATTATCTTCTCTATATTCTATAAATAAAATTCTATAACATGAAATTATATACATATATCATTATATAGGATCTATTTCCTTATATAAAAAATAAAATTTATTAAAAAAAAAAAAAAAAAAATAAGAATATATATAACTAAAACAAATCCTTTGTTTTATAACAAACGGGATTTTCGGTATAGGAATAAACAAACCATGGATAAATCTAAGCGACTGTTTGTTAAATCATCTAAGCTACTGTTTGTTAAATCGAAGAAGAAGAAATCAATTCGTAGGAGGTCGCCCCTAATCCAATTTGGGGATCGAATTGATTATAAAAACTTGAGTTTACTTTTCAAACTTGTCACTCGAGAAGGCAAAATTTTATCTAGACGTGTTAATAAATTGACCTTAAAACAACAACGATGGATTACGATTGCTATAAAACAAGCTCGTATTTTATCTTTGTTACCTTTTGGAAGTTCGTCACCTCTTCTTAAAATTGCAAAAAAAAAATATGAAAAAAAATATGAAAAAAAAAAAAAATATGAAAAAAGCAAGTCGATTACTAGAACTCCTGTTCTAAAAAAAAAAAAATAGAGTTACTTTACTTCATTAATTGAATCTAAACTCAAAGTTTATGCGGATTGGTATTTTTTTTTGAGCGTGGTTTATTATTTTCATAATTCATATGAATTCTATTTTATCATACAAATCTCTTTTATTCTACCACCTTCCCGGAGTTCACTCTCCGGGGAAGTTTTATTAATGATATCGTTGGCAATCGTAAAAAGACAATTCCCCTTTAATATAGCTATTTGTGCAACGATTTTACGATTAAGAAGCAATTGATTCTTGTACAGATTATACATTAAATTACTATAGTAGATTTTTTCTTTATTCTGTCGAATTATTGCATTTATTCGACTGATCCACAAACTTCGAAAGTCCCTTTTTTTCCTATCTCTATCCCGCTGAGACGAAACCAAAGCTTTTCTTCTCTGTTGCGAAATAGTTCGAGTAAGAGCTCCGCGAAAGCTTGATGTAAAGGAACGACTTTTTGTCCTCCGTTTTCGAGCGATGGATCCTCGTTTAGTTCTGATCATTGGATAAATGAGACTTCGATGAATAACTATTTTGATTTTTTCTTTCAGTTATTCTTTTATCCTTTCTAGTATATTACTAACAACATGGATTCTTCCAATATATAAAATAAAAATTCCAATGGCTTTTGCTACTATAACCTTCCCAACCACGATTTTTTTTCATTTTTTCTAAGTATAAGTATTGAAACTCTAAATAATAACTTCTATTGATACTAGGTATGCCAAAAACCATAGTAAATAAAATAAACAAAGAAATGGTGGGTTCCATCGTTTCTATGATTACTTGTTAAACGGTGAGGTCCTCTCTATACACCGGAGCCCCTTCCTTCATTGAATCTTGATTCAATCAATGTTATTGTGAATTTGTACAGTTCACACTTCTGGGCTCTACCCATGAAATATCTAGTAATAGGTCTTTCACAATGAAATCTAGCTATACAGTAACGGTATTTAAGTATGAAGATTAGCTGGGTAGTTGACCCTCTTAGTCCGTTCTAAATTTAGGGCATAATTTGTTTTTCTTTCAAATAGGATTTTTCCCGCTTAATGGGAAACTACTTTATCCCCAAGGGGAATATACTTTGCATCTTAAATTGAAAATGAAGGTGATTTGGTTTGCACCAATTGAGAAACCATAAATTTGATACAAAATTTATACACAATAGAATTATATATATACAATTCTTATTAATAGAATCGATTTTTTAATTTGAGTATATGATCTAAACGAGTCGCACATACACCCTATTACATGTTCCTCGGCGTTGAGGGCATCCCCGAAGAGCGGGAGATTTTGTTACAGTCCGGATTGGCTGTCTTGCGTTTCTAATAAGTTGTTTTATAGTTGGCATGGTGAATCATATACATAATGAGCTGGTTTCGATCAATCCTAACCCAATAATTTCCATTTAGAATTTATTCGACTCTATGAAATCTGGTTGTTAAGACGATTAAAAAGAGAAAAGACAACATCTCATGCATGTATTTATTAGGAATAAATCTGTGTTTATTAGGGACAAAGGTTTAGGAATAAATCCACTATTCCCAGAAGAAAAAAAATAGTGGGGACAGAAATAGTTTGAAAGCAAATTCTGTGTTTAGTAGGAATAAAAAGGACAGAAATAGTCCAAACATCAATATTGATTCCAACTATCAATATTGACATATGCAAATTTTGCATTTAAAAAAAAGAATCTGCTCCGGAATCAAAAATTGCTTCCGTAGGCAAAGAATCTGATACGGAATCAATAATTCCGTAGGCTTGGGCTTCTTCGGGTGACATAAAATGATCCCTTTCCAGGTCTTTAGATATCTGCCATACCGGTTTGCGTGTTCTTTGCGAATAAATAGCTGTTATTGTTTCTCGAAGTATCACCATTTCATCTGCTTCCAGCATACATTCTCCTGATGGTCCCTCATAAGGGGCACTATGAGGTTGATGGATCATTACCCTGATAGTATAATATATTTTGGTTTTTTCTCTCAATCTTGACTTAAAAAAATAAGAAAGAAGGGATATTCAAAAGAACTTCAATTTAAATTGAAAGCCGTACAGGCAAGCATCTTTTGGATTTTTTATATAGCATACGGCTCTATACTTTTAATTTTTCATTTTTTTTACCTTTCATTGAAGAAATAAAAATATATATATATATATACCGGGTCTATCAGACCCAGATCAGTAAAGAATCCAATAACCATCTTTCTTTTTTTTTTTTTTAGAATATTTTAAAAAATTTAAAGACTATGATGATTCCGTTGCTCTCTTAATTTCGTGTAGTTTTTGATTCAGCAATCCCAAAGTTTCTTTTTTTTTTTTTCAAATGAAGTAAAAAAAAAATCGTGACACTAAAAGAGGCTCTAATTAATAGATAAGAGGAAATATAAAATTGTAAATACCCCTTCCCCTTTTTCCTACTACTCTTTCGATATAGAATCGAATGATTTAAAAAAAAATTATTTTTGCATATCGAACTCAGAGTGCCATGCTTTTTTTACTTCATATTGGCGTAGGCATAGTCTTCTTCTACAAATAAGAATCATTGGCGCCAAGCGTGAGGAAATGCTAGACGTTTGGTAATTCCGCCTCCTGCCAAAATAAGAGATGCCATTGAAGCGGCTAATCCCATGCATATTGTATGTACTTGTGCTTCTACAACTTGCATAGTATCAAAAATGGCCATTCCAGACATAACCTCTCCGCCGGAGAGAATTTATAAACAGATACAAATCTTTGTTCTTGTTCTCTAAACTGAGATATATCATCATACCAGCAACTTGATTTGCTAGTTCACTCTCAATCTCGTCACCTAAAAAAAGAAGTCTGCTGTAAAAAAGTTGATGGTATAAGTCAACCCAAGTAGCTTCATCCTCGCCAGGAATTTGAAAGGCTACCTTTGGAACACCCACTGGCATAAAAAAATGATGCAGTTGCCTGACATCAGCATATTACTTTAATATAAAATTGTGCAGAGTACAGAATGAGTTTATTTTGTTAAAAATAATTTTTATTTCGCCAGATAACATAAAAAAAAAACAAGCCTAAAATAAGGGCAAGTTTTTATGAATAGGTCATTCTTGGATATGTGTCTACTGATATTGATATTATTGTTACGTGTTACTGGACGACTAATGAATTGAATTCTGGAAAATGAAATTCAAGAAGGGATTCTAACAAAAAGGATCTTCGACAACCCCCAAAAAGTATATTTCTATGTTTCCTATCGAATTGAATTCTAGAAATATTATTATTTCCTTCATGAATTATATTATTAGAAATCAATTCATGCTATTCACCACATTTTCATTGATCCTCCATTTATAGTCCGAAGCTAAGAAAGAATCAATGTAAAGAACCCCTATCTTATATTATAGTCTTAAACTTTGAGGAATTTTCGATTCAGTACATCGAAACAACCAGAAAAAAAGAAATTTTATTTGGTAGTAGTTGATCTTGTCACTGATTGTGAAATTTCGTTGCTGTCTTCGAAGAAGGATAGCTATACTGATTGCGTCGATTCAAAAGAGACCCTTGGTACTCCATTGCCGATCGTAACCAAAAATAAAATTTCAGTCAATTTATACTTACTGATCTGATCTTTTATGGAATCGATCCCCCTTTGACTGTATAAGAATATGTGGAGCTCGGCATGTCTGGAAGCACAGGAGAACGTTCTTTTGCTGATATTATTACCAGTATTCGATACTGGATTATTCATAGCATTACTATACCCTCCCTATTCATTGCGGGTTGGTTATTTGTCAGCACGGGTTTAGCTTACGATGTATTTGGAAGCCCCCGTCCAAACGAGTATTTTACAGAAACCCGACAAGGAATTCCTTTAATAACTGGCCGTTTTGATTCTTTGGAACAACTCGATGAATTTAGTAGATCTTTTTAGGAGGCTCCAATGACCATAGATAGGACCTATCCCATTTTTACAGTACGATGGTTGGCTGTTCACGGACTAGCGGTACCCACCGTTTCTTTTTTGGGATCAATATCAGCAATGCAGTTCATCCAACGATAAACCTAATCCGAATTATAGAGCTATGACACAATCAAACCCAAATGAACAAAATGTTGAATTGAATCGTACCAGTCTCTACTGGGGTTTATTACTCATTTTTGTACTTGCTGTTTTATTTTCAAATTATTTCTTCAATTAATAGAAATTAAGATAATAGTATATATATTAGGAATTCTCTTATCCTATTCGGAAGGATCTCATTTCATAATTATCTATGACTGTTTAGGTCTCTAGTATGACTTACTACTTGATCAAATGTGGAGGAAAGTGGGATAAATAAATGGCCAATACTACTGGAAGAATTCCTCTTTGGATAATAGGTACTGTAGCTGGTATTGTTGTGATCGGTTTAATTGGTATTTTCTTTTATGGTTCATATTCCGGATTGGGATCATCCCTGTAATAATCGGATGAATTTCGTTTTCGAAATGAAAGCATAAGAACTCAACAGGGATCCACTCTTTCTTTGATGAATTCGAGGGGGTCCCGTTGAGTTATTCATAATCAGAATATTTTGGTAATTGAGTCAATAGATAACTTTATTCTATGTTTCCAAAAATTCCATTTCCTTTTTTTAGGATCTTAATGAAAAAGGAACTTCATTAATTGGTTCAAAACATTTTTTCTGGATAATATCTGTCGAAACTTTTTCTTTCAACTTGAAAGAAAAATAAAAGAAAGAAGCAATTAGTTGATTTACTTCTTCTGGGTGGCCCAATAATATATAATAATTATAGTGTGTAAGAATTGGGAATTCTAGAATCTATTTTCTAGCGGTCAAATATTCTGTAGAACCAAACCTTTTTGATACTAATGATACTAACGGAATCTTACTAGAAGTCTTTTTTTTGACATTAAATGAAATTCATAGTAAAAAAAATATTAATATCAAATTAGAACTATTAAAAAAAAAAATAAATCGAAATATTCAATTTCATTAAGCTAACAAATATGGAAAAAATGCAGAAGCGTTCATATATTGGACATAAGTTTGTATAGAAGGTTTTTCTTCTATCGCTTCGCCAACGAAACGAAAAATGGAATTCTATTCCCCGTCCTACCTATCCAATCTAATTCAAGACCCAATCAGTAGACAGACACTACAGCAGTAGTAGAGTGAAAAGACTTTGACTTCAAGATTGATCTATTCCTTTTTATTTCACTACTCGAATTCATTTTTCATGGAATCCGAGACGCAAAGATTGAAAGCATTTTAATGCGTAGAATTTTGAATCAAACAAGTCTCAAGACAAGAACGCTTTCCCTTGCTTCCACATGGAAAAAAGACAAAGTTTTTGTATGAACAAAACGGAATACATTATCTTGTCGATCAGGCGACACCCGGATTTGAACTGGGGAAAAAGGATTTGCAGTCCCCTGCCTTACCACTCGGCCATGCCGCCAAAAAACCTGATAAAAAAAAAATGGATCAGAATATCCCTCCTCTCCAAAAAACCAACGTATACCTTTTCAGTCACAAAAGAAAAGTAAAAATTTCGGGACAAATAGCAAGCAACCATTAATTACAAATTCCGGAAGAATTCAGGAATCTTGATTTTTTAGAATCCTTCTCTATTTCCATTATAAGAAGAACTGTTAATATATGTCAACTCCAGAATATCCATTTTCATTGTTACACATTATCTAATCGGGTATCAATTCTAGATTACAGGGAATTTTCAATAAATTCTCGTACTTTCATTATTTTGCCAATTTTTCATTAAATAGATTGATGAATGAATAGAAAAATTAACACAACATATGCTGTCTCGAACAAATAGGCCTGCAATAACGTAAGAGACATATATAGATAGCTATAGTTGAAGTTAGATCTATGCCAAGTCTTTTTATGCACTGCAAACCTCCAATTCTAAAATAAAGGGTCAAAATATCTCTCTTCTTTGTGAATTCTTATTCTTTTTTGAACACTTTAAATGGTAAAGGGCTAAAAAAAATGGTATTTTTTTTTTTCTGATTATTTTATTTTTGATATCTTTCTCTCATGGAGCCGAGCAAATCCTGAATTTATTTTTGGGATATCAATCGAATGGGAATACGGAATATCATACTATACTAATAGTACAAATAGAATTCATTTTTTTTAGATTGTTAAAAATACCCCGACCCGAAGTCTAGGTGAAATGGATCAATTTGTTTCCATTGATATTACAAGTTCAATTCTATTTGTTTGTTTTGTTGCAAATTCTAATTGGAGTATCCAATTTCCTCTTTTCATAATCGGTATTTCATAGACGTAGTTCGGTAAAATTTCATGTGATTCAGTAAAGTAAAAAGAACAGAAATTCCATTATTGCTAAATCTATTCTATTCATGTGATTCGATGAAGAATGACAGCAAATAATGGGCTATTTTCTATAAAAAAGGGGGGGAATAAAAAATGTTTGGGGTTGGGAATGAAGGAATGTCTACACTACCCGGATTGAATCAAATACAATTTGAAGGATTTTGTAGATTCATTGATCGGGGCTTAACAGAAGAACTTTTAAAGTTTCCAAAAATTGAAGATCCAGATCAAGAAATGGAATTTCAGTTATTTGCGGAAACATATCAATTGGTCGAACCCTCAATAAAAGAAAAAGATGCTGTATATGAATTACTTACATATTCCTCTAAATTATATATATCCTCGGGATTAATTTGGAAAAACAGTCTGGATATCCAAGAACAAATTATTTTTATTGGAAACATTCCTCTAATGAATTCCCTGGGAACTTTTATAGTAAATGGAATATACAGAATTGTAGTCAATCAAATATTGCAAAGCCCCGGTATCTATTATCGGTCAAAATTGGACCATAACGGAATTTCAGTCTATACTGCCACAATAATATCAGATTGGGGAGGAAGATTAGAGTTAAAAATGGATAGAAAAGCAAGGATATGGGCTCGTGTAAGTAGGAAACAGAAAATATCTATTCTAGTTCTATCATCAGCTATGGGTTCGAATTTAAGCGAAATTCTTGCGAACGTTTGTTACCCCGAAATTTTCTTGTCTTGCCTCACTGAAGAGGAGGAAGAAAACATAGGGTCAAAAGAAAATGCCATTTTGGAGTTTTATCGACAATTTGTTTGTGTAGGCGGAGATCCCATATTTTCTGAATCTTTATATACGGAATTACAAAAAAAATTTTTTAAACAAA
>CAWUDS030004607.1:0-10000 GCA_963859935.3 Lathyrus sativus | reverse complement strand
ATTGGATCAGTTTCTCCTGAACAAATAAGTGCTTGGGCAAAAAAAATCCTACCCAATGGAGAAATAGTTGGGGAGGTAACAAAACCCTATACTCTTCATTATAAAACCAATAAGCCTGAAAAAGGTGGATTATTTTGTGAAAGAATTTTTGGGCCTATAAAAAGTGGAATTTGTGCTTGTGGAAATTATCGAGTAATCGGAGATAAAAAAGACCAACCAAAATTTTGTGAAAAATGCGGAGTAGAATTTGTTGATTCTAGGATACGTAGATATCAAATGGGGTATATCCAATTAGCATGTCCTGTAACCCATGTGTGGTATTTGAAACGTCTTCCTAGTTATATCGCGAGCCTTTTAGATAAACCTCTTAAAGAATTAGAGAATCTAGTATACCGCGATGTGTGATTTGATAAAAATTCTTATTGTACAGATTTCGAATGATAAACTGTCATTCCAGTCAATTAAATGGGAATGTCCTATATCTGGCATGTCTCTTGGGATGAGTAACATGAAGCTCAGAATTCATGGGTGTATTGAATACTCCCCAATCAAAAAGGGAATTGGTCTATGGTCAATTCAGTAACAAATAACTATTTACTGTATGTACCTTGTGAAAAAAAAAAAAATACTTTTTTGTGGAATTCATTATTCCATCTCTTTTTTTTTTTTTAAAGAACTCAAATTATGTTCAAAGAATAAAATATATCATGATTGCAGAAGTTTATCTATCGCATATAGGCTTTAAGACATCGTGGCAGACCCGTCGAGGTGACGTCTTGACCTAAAAGATCGAACGGTATGATACATAGACAAAGAAATCTCTTATGAATTCGAGGATATTCCTTTTTTATTAAGAATTTCATTTTAGAGGATTCCTCGTTCGAAGGGAGGTAGACTACTCAAGAATTTTACATTTTATTTCTGTCTTAATTTCGAATTGGATAAAAAATTCAGAAAAAAAAGAAGAATGTATCAATGAAATGTTGCTTGGTCTTTATTGATAACTTGAGTAAAGAGTAAACCTTTTTGATTTTAGATTAGAGGTTTTCCAAAATTGGAAAGCGGAAACCCCTTTCTTTATCTTTAATTGTGTGCAAATACTTTAGCCGGATGAGAGGAAACCCTCATGTCCGATTTTAAAGGGGGCGATCCATCTTATTGGATCCTATCCAAATTTTTCTTTTGCTAGGCCCGTAGTTAAAAAACCAACTTTCTTACGATTACGAGGTTCATTCGAATATGAAATCCAATCCTGGAAAGACAGTATCCCACTCTTTTTTGATACTCAAGGTTTCGATACATTTCGAAATAGAGAAATTTCTAGTGGAGCGGGTGCTATACGACAACAATTAGTTGATCTGGATTTAAGAATTATTATGGATTCTTCGTTGCTAGAATGGAAAGAATTAGGAAAAGAGGGGTCCAATGACAAATGGAAAAATCAAAAAGTTCGAAGAAGAAAGAATTTTTTGGTTCGACGCATGGGATTAGCTAAGCATTTTCTCCTAACAAATATAGAACCAGAATGGATGGTTTTATGTCTCTTACCAGTTCTTCCTCCCGAATTGAGACCAATTATTCAAATAGATGGCGGTAAACTAATGAGTTCGGATATTAATAAACTCTATAAAATAGTTATCTTTCGGAACAATACTCTTATTGAGCTATTAAGAACAAGTGGATTTACACCAGCGGAATTAGTAATGTCTCAAGAAAAATTGGTACAAGAAGCCGTGGATGCACTTCTTGATAATGGAATCCGCGGACAACCGATGAGGGACGGTCATAAGAAAGTTTACAAATCGTTTTCCGATATAATTTCGGGCAAAGAGGGAAGATTTCGAGAGACTCTTCTTGGAAAACGAGTTGATTATTCGGGGCGTTCTGTTATTGTCGTAGGTCCATTACTTTCATTACATCGATGTGGATTGCCCCCCGAAATAGCAATAGAGCTATTTCAGACATTTCTAATTCGTGGTTTAATTCGAAACCATATTGCTTCGAACATAGGAGTTGCTAAGAGTCAAATCCGGGAAAAAGAACCAATTGTATGGGAAATACTTCACGAAGTTATGCGGGGACATCCAGTATTGCTGAATAGAGCGCCTACTTTGCATAGATTGGGCATACAGGCATTTCAACCCATTTTAGTAGAAGGACGTGCTATTTGTTTACATCCATTGGTGTGTAAGGGATTCAACGCAGACTTTGATGGGGATCAAATGGCTGTTCATGTGCCTTTATCTTTGGAGGCTCAAGCAGAAGCTCATTTACTTATGTTTTCTACTACGAATCTCTTGTCTCCGACTATTGGGGATCCTATTTCTGTACCAACTCAAGATATGCTTATTGGACTTTATGTATTAACTAGCGGAAATCGTCGAGGTATTTGTGCAAACAGGTATAATTGGTTTAATTGCAGAAATTCTCAAAATGAAAAAATGAGCAATAATAACTTTAAGAACTTGAAGTATATGAAAAAAAAAGAACCCTGTTTTTGCAATTCCTATGATGCAATTGGAGCTTATAGACAGAAAAGAATAAATTTGGATAGTCCTTTTTGGCTCCGGTGGCAAATACATCAATGCATTATGTCTTCAAGAGAAGTTCCTATCGAAGTTCACTATGAATCTTTTGGTACCTATTATGAGATTTATGAGGATTATTTAGTAATAAGAAGTATAAAAAAAGAAATTCGTTGTATATACATTCGAACCACTATTGGTCATATTTCTTTTTATCGAGAAATCGAAGAAGCTATACAAGGTTTTTCTCGAGCCGATTCATCATATAGTATCTAATCATATAGATGGTTAGTGTTGGTATCCACGCTAAGTAAATTTAGGATACTGGTGTAAATTCAGGTCAACTAGCATCTTTTCAATTTTCTACGTAAATAAACATAAAGAAAAGGGAGTTTTCCAATCATTCACTCAAATCTATTGTCGTCGAACCGAATACCACTGAGTGGAATATGGAGGGACTTATGGCAGAAGGGACCAATCTAGTCTTTCACAATAACGTGATAGGTGGAACTGCCATTAAACGACTTATTAGCAGATTAATAGATCATTTCGGAATGGCATATACATCACACATCCTGGATCAAGTAAAGACTCTAGGATTCCATCAAGCTACTGCTACATCTATTTCATTAGGAATTGATGATCTTTTAACAATACCTTCTAAAGGATGGCTAGTCCAAGATGCTGAACAACAAAGTTCCGTTTTGGAAAAACATAATCATTATGGGAATGTCCATGCGGTAGAAAAATTACGCCAATCCATTGAAATATGGTATGCTACAAGCGAATATTTGCGACAACAAATGACTCCCAATTTTAGGATGACTGACCCCTTTAATCCAGTCCATATAATGTCTTTTTCAGGAGCTAGAGGAAATGCATCTCAAGTACACCAATTAGTCGGAATGAGAGGATTAATGTCAGATCCACAAGGACAAATGATTGATTTACCCATTCAAAGCAATTTTCGTGAAGGACTGTCTTTAACAGAATATATAATTTCTTGCTACGGAGCCCGTAAAGGGGTTGTAGATACTGCTGTACGAACATCAGATGCTGGATATCTTACACGTCGACTTGTTGAAGTGGTTCAACACATTGTTGTACGGCGAACAGATTGCGGTACCATCCGTGGGATTTCTGTAAACATCCGAAATGGAATGATGCCAGAAAGAATTTTGATACAAACATTAAATGGTCGTGTAGTAGCAGACAATATATATATAGGTTCACGGTGCATTGTCGTTAGAAATCAAGATATTGGAATTGGACTTATCAATCGATTCATAACTTTTCAAACACAACCCATATTTATTCGAACCCCCTTTACCTGTAGGAATACGTCGTGGATCTGCCGATTGTGTTATGGGCGGAGTCCTATTCATGGGGACCTGGTAGAATTGGGAGAAGCTGTAGGCATTATTGCTGGTCAATCTATTGGAGAACCGGGAACTCAACTAACATTAAGAACTTTTCATACTGGTGGAGTATTCACAGGGGGTACTGCTGAATATGTGCGAGCCCCCTCGAATGGAAAGATAAAATGGAATGAGGATTTAGTTCACCCTACACGTACACGTCATGGATATCCTGCTTTTATATGTAATATAGACTTGTATGTAACTATAGAAAGTTACGATATTATACATAACGTCATTATTCCACCAAAAAGTTTTCTATTAGTTAAAAATGATCAATATGTAAAATCAGAACAAGTGATTGCGGAGATCCTCGCGGGAACATATACTTTTAATTTGAAAGAGAGGGTTCGAAAACATATTTATTCTGACTCAGAAGGGGAAATGCATTGGAGTACCGATGTGTACCATGCATCAGAATTTATGGATAGTAATGTACATATCTTACCAAAAACAAGTCATTTATGGATATTGTCAGGAAAGTCGTGCAGGTCTAATACAACCCATTTTTTACTTCACAAGGATCAAGATCAAATTACCATGGATTCACTTTCGAATGGAAAAAAAAATATTTCGAATCTTGTAGAAAGGAATAATCAAGTAAAACATAAATTCTTTGGTTTCCATACTTTTGGTACAAAAGAAAAGGGGATCAGCGATTATTCAATATTTAATCCAATCATATATATGGATCATTCTTATTTAATGTATCCCGCTATTTTTCACGATACTTTTTATTTCTTGGCGAAAAGGCGAAGAAATCGATTTCTTATTCCATTTCCATTCCAATCGATTCAAGAACGAAAGAACGAACTAATGTCCCCTTCCGGTGTCTCCATTGAAATACCTATCAATGGTATTTTTCCTAGAAATAGTATTTTTGCTTATTTCGATCATCCTCAACCCATTTTTCAAAAAGAAGATTTCATTGAGTATCGAGGAAGAAAAAAATTAAAGCCAAACTATCCAATTCAAGTAGGTCCCTTTTTTTTGATTCCCGAAGAAGTGCATATTTTACCCCAATCTTCTTCCCTAATGGTACGGAATAATAGTCTTGTTGGAAGAGGAACACCAATCACTTTCAATATAAGAAGTCGAGTAGGCGGATTGGTCCGATTAGAAAAGAAAAAAAAAAAAAAAATAGAATTAAAAATATTTTCTGGAAATATCCATTTTCCCAGAGAGATTGATAAGATATCAAGACACAGTCCCATCTTTATACCACCCGGAACGGTAAAAAAAAAAAAATGCAAGGAATCAAAAAAAAATAAAGATGGGATCTATGTCCAACGGATCGCAACTACAAAAAAAAAAAAATGCAAGGAATCAAAAAAAATTAAAGATGGGATCTATGTCCAATGGATCGCAACTACAAAAAAAAAAAAGAAAAAAAAAAAAATTGTTTTGGTTCGACCTGTAATTTTATATGAAATACCGGACACTATCCCTTTTGTAAAACTTTTTCCCCAAGATCTATTCCAGGAAAAGGATAATCTGGAACTAAAAGTTGTCAATTCTATTGGAAAATCCATTCGGGAAATTTCCGACACAAGGATTCCATTCCTTCGGACTTGTTTAGTCTTCCATTGGGATGACGGCAAAAAAAGTTCTTCGATTGAGGAGGCCCCCGCTTCCTTTATTGAAGTAAGTACAAATGGTTTGATTGAGTATTTTCTAAGAATTGACTTAGTAAAATCGAATACTTCATATATCAGAAAAAGAAATGACCCATCTGGTTTAGGATTGATTGGGGATAATAAATCGGATCGAATCAATCCATTTTTTTCTATTCATTCCAAGGGAAAAATTCAACAATCACTTAGCCAAAATCACGGAACTATTCGTATGTTGTTGAATAGAAATAAAGAATGCCGATCTTGGATAATTTTGTCATCATCTAATTGTTTTCAAATGAGACCATTCAACAATGTAAAATCTCACAATGGGATAAAAAAAGATCCTATAATTTCAATTAAGAAGAATAATAATTCGTTCGGCCCTTTAGGAATAGTTGCAAATTTATATTCACTTTATCATTTAATAACTCATAATCAGATCTCAATAATAAAAATTTTGCAACTTGACAAATTAAAGGAAATTTTTCAAGTAATGAAATATTATTTCATGGACGAAAATGAGAAAATTTGTAAACCCGATCTATACAGTAATATCGTTTTGAATCCATTCCATTTAAATTGGTTTTTTCTCCATTATTTTTCTTGTGAAAAAACGTTTCCAATAATAAGTCTTGGACAATTTATTTGTGAAAATATATGTATAGCTCAAATGAAAAATGGACCACACCTAAAATTAAAATCGGGTCAAGTTATAACAGTTCAAATGGATTCTGTAATAATAAGATCGGCTAATCCTTATTTGGCGACTCCAGAATCAACTATTCACGGCCATTATGGGGAGATCCTTTCTCAAGGAGATATTTTAGTTACATTCCTATATGAAAAATCGAGATCCAGTGATATAACACAAGGTCTTCCAAAAGTGGAACAGATATTCGAAATACGTTCGATTGCTTCAATATCCATGAATCTAAAAAAAAGAATTGATGCTTGGAACGAGTGTATAACAAAAATTCTCGGCATTCCTTGGGGATTCTTGATTGGTGCTGAGCTAACTATAGCTCAAAGTCGTATTTCTTTGGTTAATAAAATCCAAAAGGTTTATCGATCCCAGGGAGTACACATCGATAATAGACATATCGAGATTATTGTGCGTCAAATAACATCCAAAGTCTTGGTTTCAGAAGATGGAATGTCTAATGTATTTTTACCTGGCGAACTAATTGGATTATTGCGAGCAGAACGAACGGGGCGTGCCTTGGAAGAAGCCATTTGTTACCGAGCTTTATTATTGGGAGTAACAAAAACATCTCTGAATACTCAAAGTTTCATATCCGAAGCGAGTTTTCAAGAAACTGCTAGAGTTTTAGCAAAAGCCGCTCTTCGGGGTCGTATTGATTGGTTGAAAGGTCTTAAAGAGAATGTTGTTTTAGGGGGAATGATACCCGTTGGTACCGGATTCAAAAGAATAATGCACCGTTCACGGTCAAGGCAACATAACAAGATTAGCCGGAAAAAAAAATTATTCGAAGTCGAAATTGGAAATCTTTTGTTCCATCACAGAAAATTATTTAATTTTTCTCATTTCAGAGAATTTATGTGATACATTCGAAATATAGGATTAAATATAGTATTAAATGCTTCCTAACAGCGGATTCGACTCATCCATCCCCTGAAATATTTAAATGCAGTCATTGGATTTGGTAATTAAAGTATATTAAAAAATAATAAGAAATAGAAATCAAAGAATGGCCTGATTCTATATTAACGGCCGATCGTCTATAAAAGAGAAGGTTCCATCGGAACAATTATTTATTAGGATACTCGGTCTCTCTTTTTTTTTTTCATTTTTTTAAACAAAGTGTGGGGATAAATGACAAAAAGATATTGGAACATCACTTTGGAAGAGATGCTGAAAGCTGGGGTTCATTTTGGCCATGAGACTAGGAAATGGAATCCTCGAATGGCACCTTTTATATCGGCAAAACGTAAAGGTAATCATATTACAAATCTTACTAAAACTGCTCGTTTTTTATCAGAAGCTTGTGATTTGGCTTTTGATGCAGCAAGCAAAGGAAAACAATTTTTAATTGTTGGTACCAAAAGAAAAGTTGCCTATTCAGTAAGACGGGCTGCAATAAGAGCTCGATGTCATTATGTTAATAAAAAATGGCTCGGAGGTATGTTAACGAATTGGTATACTACAGAAACGAGACTTCGTAAGTTCAGGGACTTGAGAACGGAGCAAAAGACGGGGAAACTGAACTCTCTTCCAAAAAGAGATGCCGCTATGTTGAAGAGGCAATTATCTCATTTGGAAACATATCTAGGCGGTATAAAATATATGACAGGGTTACCTGATATTGTAATAATCCTTGATCAGGAAGAAGAATATAAGGCTCTTCAAGAATGTATCACTTTGGGAATTCCAACGATTTGTGTAATCGATACAAATTGTGACCCCGATCTTGCGGATTTGCCGATTCCGGCTAATGATGATACTATGGCTTCCATCGGATTCATTCTTAACAAATTAGTTTTTGCAATTTGTGAGGGTCGTTCTAGCTAGATACAAAATTATTGATTAATAATAAGATAAATCCATTTTTAGATTTGGTTGGGCGGTGATAAATTTTTGGAATTGGTTATTATAGCATTACAAAATTGTGTAAAAAGAAATATTTTTGGATTAGTAGGTATTCCAAATGGAAAATCCAAGTAAAATAAGGAAATGGTTGAATCAAAATAATTCCCTTTCAAGTTATCTTTTTTTATTTTAGAGGGCAATATGAATGTTCTATTATGTTACATCAACACATTAAACAGATTCTATGATATATCTGCTGTGGAAGTAGGTCAACATTTCTATTGGCAAATAGGGGATTTTCAAGTGCATGCTCAAGTACTTATTACCTCTTGGGTTGTAATTGCTATCTTATTAATTTCAACCATTCTAGTTGTTAGAAATCCACAAACTATTCCCACGTCTGGTCAGAATTTCTTTGAATATGTCCTTGAATTCATTCGAGACGTGAGCAAAACTCAGATTGGAGAAGAATATGGTCCATGGGTTCCGTTTATTGGAACTCTGTTTCTATTTATTTTTGTTTCGAATTGGTCAGGGGCACTTTTGCCTTGGAAAATTATAAAGTTACCTCATGGAGAGTTAGCTGCACCCACAAATGATATAAATACTACTGTTGCATTAGCTTTACTTACGTCAGTAGCCTATTTCTATGCGGGTATTTCAAAAAAAGGATTGGCCTATTTTGGTAAATACATCCAACCAACGCCAATCCTTTTACCGATTAACATCTTAGAAGATTTCACAAAACCCTTATCGCTTAGTTTTCGACTTTTCGGAAATATATTAGCGGATGAATTAGTAGTGGTTGTTCTTGTTTCGTTAGTACCTTTAGTAGTTCCTATCCCTGTTATGTTCCTTGGATTATTTACAAGCGGTATTCAAGCTCTTATTTTCGCTACTTTAGCTGCGGCGTATATAGGTGAATCCATGGAAGGGCATCATTGACTAGTTATCTAAATAGGATTTTAGACCGCGACTGGCTCGCGATAATCTACTTAAGGAACATTAATAAAATTAAGGAACATAAATCAAAAAATCCAAAAGAAATTATGAAAAGTTTTCATAACAATCAAAAAGTATAAAGAAAATGAAAACACTTATCAGGAAATTCAACAAAAAATAGAAATTCAATTAAAATAAAGGGTGGGGGGTCGAACTAGGCATATATATAATCTAATCGTTATAAAACAGCTGGGGGATTTCCGAGAATGATTCATTGAATCGAAGATACAATGAATTGGTTTACGATATGGAACAAACACATGTATATGTCATAGTAGATATTCATTAGTTATATATGACTATATATCTCAATTTGTCCTGCTACTACTCTAAATTTAGGTAGGGATTCAAAAAAAAGAGCTCTTCCATCTCTTGGAATTGTGAATGGAATATAAAATGACTGGAAAAATGAAATCAAAAAGAAAAAGAAAGGTTTAAACGAAATGTAAGATAAGACCCCAATTTGTATGTATTCACAAAAAACGACAAGGGTAGAAACGAAAAAAGTAAATATCGAAGTAATTGAGATAATTCAATCCAAATTCTTCAGTTTGAAATTTTGAATTACACTTCGACTAGATAAAGAGAAATAGGACGAATGAAATAATTAAGTCATATATTTTTTGTTGATTATATTATTAACTATTTCTTTATTTTATTTTGACATAGGAGAAACTTATCATGAATCCACTGATTGCTGCTGCTTCTGTTATCGCTGCTGGGTTGGCCGTCGGGCTTGCTTCTATTGGACCTGGAGTTGGTCAAGGCACAGCTGCAGGGCAAGCTGTAGAAGGGATTGCGAGACAACCGGAAGCAGAGGACAAAATACGGGGTACTTTATTACTTAGTCTGGCTTTTATGGAAGCTTTAACTATTTATGGGCTGGTTGTA
>CAWUDS030004606.1:22500-81810 GCA_963859935.3 Lathyrus sativus | reverse complement strand
TCTGAGTTCATCAACTCTGATAAGATGTACTTCATGTATTGTCTAGGAAAAGGCATCAAGGTGGATCTGCCTTACTTGCTCTTCACTCATCTATGGACTCATGTGAAGCAATCTAGAGAAGAAATCAGAATCAAGCACCAAAAAGATGAGAAATTGGATACCTATGGGACGACTTATTTCAGATATTCTGACTGAGGATGGCTTGGTTGGTCATCTGACAGAAGCTGGTATGAAAGAAGAAGTAGCTTCAGTTGTTGGAAAACCTCTGAATGGCAAAGTCTGCAGAGGATAAGGATTGTAGAAGAACTTACTTATGCACCAGATCAGATCAACTCTGAAGAAGTAAGCAAGAGAAGGATTCCTGTGGATGATTTCCCACTTTTATATGCTAATGAACCTAAGGAAATCATTCTGGCTTACATAGCAGAATGTTTAACAGATGGAACTCCTATACCAGAACATATGATTCAAAGAGCAGATAAACCTGGATTTGATTTTCATGGGGAGAGACAGAGGAAGAAAAGAAAGGGCTCAAAAGAAGGATCTTCTAAGCCCAAGAGGAAAGCTTCTGGCGAAGCATCTTCTGCAAAGCCAAAGTGTGTCAAGAAACAGAAAGGTAACCCTGCTTCTGCTAGTTTAGATTCTATTTTAGAAACAGTAAAAGAAGTACTAGCATCTGAACCTCCTCCTTATGAACCTATTCCCTCACCTTCTCCTCCTCATGACTCTGAACCTACTCCATCTGAACCAGAAAAATCTCAACCACCTTCTTCTACACCTAAACCAAATAAAACTTCTGAACCTCAACCACAACCTTCTAAACCACAATCTTCTGTACCATCCACACCTTCATTCAACATACATCAGATAACCACTCCTGATAAAACCCCAACTTATGCTCCTCAAACTTCTGAACCAACACCCTCTGTAAACCAACCTTTTGAAATTCCCCCCCTCTAAAAAACAAACTTCTGAATAACAACAACCTGAAACCATTCCTTCTAATCCTGAACCAATGGTTCTTGATCTTCAACCTCTTATGAATGTCTATCCAGTTCCCTCTGGATCATCTGAATCTTCTGAATCTTCAGATTCATCTGATTCCACTGATTCTGATAGATCTGATGTCATTTCATCTCTTCTCAAAACCTCTGTTTCCATTCCATCTGACCCTGATAATGAAACTTTATCATCTGAACCTCAGATTGCTAAACCTTCATCTGTCCATACTCCTTCTTGTCATACCCCAAATTTGTCCTACCTGTTGTATATTACTATCATCTGTACATTCGTCCACTTGCTTTATTCAAAAAAGTCCAAAAATATCTTGTTATTTTCACTAGAGGATTTCCGTTCAGACATGGGGATAATGTTGAATGAGGAATAGTTCAGGTCATCTTGTCGAAATTGATTTTAGCATAATTTTTAGTACAGTGCATACTTCAAGGCACTGTCTTTTGATTTCAAGGCAATAAGTGTTTTTTTTGGTTCGCGGCAATAATTCAGGACGATTTCATTCCCTATTTAATATCAAGTTCGGAGGTGGATTTATTGTGATTCAAATCTCTTTTTCAAGACCAATTAAGAATTATGGTTTACTCAAGGAATGATTCAAGTTTTGTTCTAACTCAAGTGGTGGGTTCATTTCAATTTAAAGTCCACATTCATAAAACCCGCAATCGTTTGAGAATCGTAATTGTATAGGTCCATAATCTTTTCACCACCATACAAAAGAACAAGAATGCATATTCATTTTTTTTAGGAGTCTCTGTTCTAAAATCACAAGTTCATTTACCCATGACAAAATTCCAAAAATTGTTTCGAATTCTATACTTTGTCATTTTAATGAGAAGTAAATTGGAATAAGTCTTCTATCCACATCCACAAGCCAATGTTGCAATTTAGAAGACCTTCTATGTGTATATTGTTAAAGTCCATTTTCATTCAACAGTATACAAATATTGCAAGGGACACCAATTTTGCTCAGATAAAATTCACACAGTTTTACGGTTTGCTTCATACATTAATTTTAAACCAGGCCCATTGCATCGACTTGCTACCATGGGAGATTGGTTCAAAGAAAAGTGAACAGGTAAAGTCTTCATGCTGCCTGGCTACTTTCCAATGGTGACGTCTTCAAGTAACGAAAAAAACATGACAAAATAATTTTTGATATTAATTTTCCAATGGCTGCACGGGATCCACACCACAATCCGCATTAACCTTTACGAAAGCATAATGCAGATTACAAATTGTTGTGAGACAAAAATTCCACAGGTCACAGTATACAAACAAATACCCCACACCTACAACAACAACGAAAATTCAGCACAAAAAAAAAGACATATCCACAGAGAACAAGATACAAGTTGCTGCAGCACAAGTGCCGTAACCTCGACCTGAATTCGTAACACTCCTCAAGAGCTCCTCGCGTCAGCTACCTATCAAGCATGAAAAGATCAATGAAAAAATAGGCTGTGATTCATGAAACAATAGCTATTAGTTGACAGAAAATGAACAAAGGATCACACACGTCAGAAAAGACCAAGAAGGATGTTGTGTAATACTCGACCTTCACATGGGACGCCACCGAAAAATAAAAAAAGGAACACGCATTAATTCCGCAACAGTTACGCGTCTTCCGCAAATAAGTTTCAGTGCAAGTCTTCATAACCCGCATAATGAAAATTAAAGGAGGAAAGAGTCCACTCACCAACAATTATCCTGTTGCCGACATAATTTCGCAGCTCACCGGTGGCACAGCTAGTGTACAAATCATGTGTTTCATCAGCCAACAACAGCATGAAGGACCAGACAAGTCGTGTTTGCGCACCCAATTCCTGATATCCGCGGTACATTAGCTGCAAAGTACACTTCATTATTTACTCCCCTCATCTTGAATCAGTCCCCACAGAACCTCCTTGATTGCTTCTCCGTATGCCTTGTTGCAGCAACACTTGCCACAAGTGAATCCTACAATTTTACGCAACAGCCGTGTAATTTGAAGAAAACATGATCTCGTGCCTCATGCTAGCGGTACTCCCTCAGCCACACAAACTACAAGATCCATATACAAAAGACGTGAGCCATCTTTCCGCAAGCCAGAACCAAGCCACACGGTTTACACCTTCACGCCTATCTTGTACCAAACGACTTCCCACATATCTCAAGCCATACATAAACTGCACTAGCCAAATAAGAAATCCTGCATCAAACCAATAATCCCAAATCGGCCAGCAGTATGTACATTAACAATAGCAGCAATTTAACAAGGGAGTCCAATTCAAAATCTAAGCTAATTTTTAATGTGACGGTTACTGTAAATAGGTCGTGGAACTGATGGCATATTGTGTGTGGAAGTGTGAATAATTGAAACTATTACAAATGGCTCGCAAACGTACCCTAATCAGAACTTGTTAGCCTTGGAATTGCTACCCACAAATTCGCAGCTGCCGACGTACAACTCGCAAGCTTGACAGCGTGAAGGAAACAAGTAACAGGATATTCAGGCCATGTGGCTAGCCTCACGCACCACTTGTGAAATCATCCTGCAGCACAAAATCAAGAAAAATCACAAATTGCAACAAAATAATAGTGAAGAGGTAGCAAGCACATGGAATCAATCCTTCATGTCGCATACAAGCAGCTCTTGGTGCATTAGAAATCTTGATACCTTCAAACAATGAGAAAAGTGGCATGTTAGCGGTAAAATCTTAATGGAATGCACAAGACAGTATGATAGTCACAAAACCAAGCCAGCCCACATCAAAGAAGTCAAAGAGAGTTACCGCGGTGAAAATGATGAATTGGTGGTAGAAAATTCACATATTTTCCAGCTCATGCTAAAGATAAGGTTGTACTTTTGGTCCCCATAAAAATCCCTCTCAAAAGCAACAAACTCTGCACAACCATACAGCTAGTCCCTCAAATCACACCAGACAATACCTGTACCTGAAAAACACAACTTTGAAAAACCCTAGCCTCCATCTCCTTGAAAAACCGAAACCCTTCATTGAACCCAGGGGAACCATTTCACAATCCTCACTGACTCCTCAAACGGAAAGGATCTTCAGAACAACAAACAACCTTCAGTTTCATAAGCCCTTCCTTATCACCTTCAACGAGGCCTCTCATCTTGAGCCTTCAAATGTCGCTTCACCATTAAACCTCCTTCGCATCTCCAAACACTTAACAATCCATTTCACACATCAACTCTTCAACTCGCCCTTTTCTTCAACTTTAAGCCCCAAAACTTCATGAAATCTTCCTCTCATAACCCACAATCCCTTCGGTGAAATCTCCCTCAAAACCTTCAGACTCCCTCTTTTCTCCCTTCAACCAACAGCTAAAGTTCATAAAATAACAAAAAAAACGTATTCAAGATACCTCCATCGACTTCAAACATCATCATCTTCAAACAACACTTTGAAAGCCAGAGCACCTTCCCCAAACCTCTGTTCTCAAAACCACCTTCATCTTCTTCCTTCAACTCAGACCACCATTTCTCACCTTTCATCCATTATCTGCATCGAGCAACTTCTGAAAATCATCGCCTTCCATTTACAACCTTCGTTCAAACTTCTGCCGTAATCCACGACCAAAACCGTCGAATCCACTGTGGAACCCCTCTCTCGTTCAACAAACTCCAATCACCCATTAACTTCCAAAGCTCAACGGTTCCTCATCATCGCAACCAACTTCCTCCATTTTTTTAGAACCAACCTTCAGCCTTAAACTCGATACCTCCCATAACCTCTCATCAAACCCTTCCACCATTCCCCAAACCCTTACAACACTCAAACTCTCTTCCACCGCCATATCCTTCATTCTCTGCGAAACCCATAAAACCCTTTAACACCGAAACCCCAGTCTTCTTCCCTCCAAACATCAACCAAACCCTGTCTCTTTCTCCAAATGCGAACCAAACACGAGCAGAGAGAGAGATGAAGAAATCCCGAAGTGAAGCAATCCCAAATTAACGACGCACTTGAAGCTTGAGTCGATGGAGTAGGAGATCAAAGGCCATCGTAAGAGGGAAAGACGAACGGATGCGCGAGAAAAGAGGTTGAAGACGACGTGTTTTTTTTTCCTTTTTCTTTCCTTCTGATTTTGTTTTAACCCGTGATGTTCTTCTTCTTTTCGTAAAGGGACAAGGTACTCCATTGAGTTTGTTTTTAATTATTTTTATGTTTTGTATATTATTTTCAATAAGGGGGAACTATGCCTTTGTTTCTGTTTTGGGCTTCATAGCCTGTTTAGTTTTTTTCATTATTTGTCAAGACTTGGTGGTAGGATGACGGGCTTAGAAGCCTGTGTGATTCCCTTACGCCACCCTCTTTAATTACTCTGTGCACCCTGCCTTGTTATTCGGAGAAGTGGGCTTTGATTAAAATCCATGGTGGAGTTTCTAACCACACGTAAATCAGTCCATGCACCCCTTTTACTCTCATTACCGTTGGTTTTAGTTTTTTATTTATAATAAGTCTTTTTAACTCATGTAGGTTCTTGATTTGAAATTTCTATATTTATTTCTTTTCATTTCTTGTCTTTTTCTTTACGATTTTATAGGGTCGATGACGAGACTTCCACCGTTTAACCGTCACATTAGTGGCGTGAAACAAAGGATCCGAGACCACCTTTGTTCTTTCGATTTTATTTCGGTAAACTAACTTTAAATTTAATTTATGTCAAACTTTATTCATATTATTTCGTATTATCATATTTATTCATATTATTTATCATCATATCTCACTCACCCATATTTGAAAACACTTAATAAATTATCGAAACTCCTAAAAGCCAAATTGGTGGACTGTTGTATCATTGGTTATTTGCAGGTATCTTGATTTTAAGTCGTGCCCGACTTTGCTCAAGGCGTAGTTTAGGACACAAATGCACACACATGGCTTTCTCTTGGGCTACCTGACAATGAGATCCCTTTATTTCGTGCAATCCCGTGTAAATTACATGTATCCCTTCCCCATTCCGATGTATGTTTCACATTTATTTGATTATTAGTTTATCTCCTAGGAGCACCCATAGGGACTAGAGCGGATCAAACTATTTTCAAACTAATTATCGATTCATCATCGAGCCACTTTCAAACAACCCGTAAGTCGAGTGCTCATACGCATTCGCCATCGACCTATTACAACTCGACCCTTGATGCGTAAGTCAAGTCGGTCTCTTTTTCAAACAATTTCATTTTCAACACGCTTTGCACGCGATAACGAGTCAAACCCTTGATCCAACGTCAAGCGGATTTTCGAAACAAACCATCAATCAATTAACAACTATTTAATTTTTTTCAAGGTGTAAAGAGTAGGTTCAAGTCTTTGATCTTGCTTTCAGTTGTTTACATGCGAGTTGTCTTATTCGGGTGTGAACAATTGACGCCTCTAAATAACATTAACAACTCGACATCGTTCAACTATCTCCAACTAAAACAACTTTCCTGAAACAATGAAAAAGAGAGTGTACCAAGTCTTTGGTCTGCTCTCCCGTTTATTTGGAGTTTGAGAAGTCTTTCTTAAGCTTCAATTAATCGTCATCATTTCAACCTCATCCTTTCAAACAAAACTTCTCTTACGATGAAAAAGAGAGCATTCCAAGTCTTTGGTTCGTCCTCCCGATTATTTTGGTCAGAGAAATCTTTCTTAGGCTAAAGTAATCGTCATCAGTTCAAACACCATTCAAAACATTATTCTTCAAGATGAAAAAGAGAGTGTTCCAAGTCTTTGGTTCGCTCTCCCGATTACTTGGGTACGAGAAGTCTTTCTTAAGCTTCGAGTAATTGTCATCCGTACCCATTTCAATCCAATTCAAACCCGTTTCTTTCATGGTCGTTACCACGAACTATGAACGCTCTGATTCTTCATTCACTCTTGAATGTAAGATACGTAGGCACAAGATTGCGATGATCTTGGCGAGCACAATTCCCTCCATCTTCCATTTTCCCCCATCCTTTCCCGTAGTCGAACTACGACGCTCTGATTTCTCATTCTCGTCTGAATGAGTATACGTAGGCACAAGGGCCCCAATCCTTGGCGAGAACCCTATCTTCTAACCATCCCCTTTCCCCTAGTGTCTTTATCCCCTTATGGTATCCTTTAGCATTTAGTAGCGAGAAGAGAAGAATTAAGTCTAGCTAACATCCATTAACTCGAATTAAGAGGTTCCCGTCGAGTACGACGGACGTGAGGGGTGCTAATACCTTCCCCTCGCGTAACCGACTCCCGAACCCAGGAATATGGTTGCGACGGTCGTGTTCCTTTCCGCTTTATGAGGTTTTCTCGATATTTTCCTCTCCCGTTCATTCGGGAAAAATAAAGTTCGGTGGCGACTCTGTCGAACCGCAATTTCCGCGCCTTTCGCGTGAGGGTCGTATGTTCGAAATTGAATTTTCGAGGTGCGACAGGTGGCGACTCTGCTGGGGACTATTGCTCCATGCAAAAGAGAGTCGAGCCTATCTTAGTTTGAGTTGTTAGCTTTTTGTTTTTATTTTCTTCTCGCTTGTTTATTAGTATCCTTGTCTTGGTTACTTGCGCTTGAGGCATTGTGGGGGTTGCTATGCTTATAGTTACTTTGTGAGATGGCTCTACACCCGAGTCCGAGTATAACCCTAGGATTAGGATGGTGGTTGTGTAGTGGAGACTTGCGTGGAGTCTTTCACGTTAAGTTGAAGCGAAAACCCCGCTTGGAGTAGATTCCTTGGAGATATTGTTGTTGTGGTAGGTCTTTGCCGTGACAATAATGTTTTCGAGTTTGAATCGTTGATCCCAAGGACCATAAACCGTTTTATCCATGGTGGTTGGTAGTGTTAATTCTTTGTGAATTAATACGAACGCCCCAATCAGATGAGATCCCTTGAACGTATTACTTTCTTACAGTAATATTTTCAACCTCGATTTATGACTCTGAGAACCTTTTCTAGAATCCGTGTGTCGATGGTTGTGTAGTTGATGCCTCCGAGAAGTCTTTCTCGCGTGGAAGATACGAGAACCTCACCTAGAGGAGATTCTAGTGAGGATATTATCGTCGTGATGAGGCTTTGTCATGTCAGTAATATCTTTGAAAGATATCCATGACTCTAGGCACCTACCCATTTTAGAATCCTACCTGTGGGGGTTTCTTTGAGCAGTGACTGCGATCCTTGAACCGTTCACCCGGCTAATTCTCAGAATTGTTTGAATTTGTGATCCTGTGATCCTGGATCTTGCATCTTGCATCACATATCATTTGCATTGCATCTCATTTGTTGTGCATCTTGCATTCTCCTTCCTTCAGCAGTTTCTCATGTTTCTCTTTCCTTCATATCCAGTAAATCAAGCTGAGTCCTCGACACCAGTACGCAACTAGAGCTAATACAAGACGAATGATGGAGCAGATTCAGCAGGAGCAAGCTGCCTTCAGGGAAGAGTTGGATTCTATGAAAGGAAAGATTGACCAGATCCTCGAAGCCATCCTCACGGCCAGAAGAGAGGAAGAACAACGTGAAGCCGCTGCTGTCGTCAACAACAATGGTCCAGGACAAGGGTCTACTGCCATCCCTTTGGTTCCAATTCCAAATCCTCATGGGATGCCGTTGAACTTCAATAACGCAGCCGAAGGGAACACTTCTCATCCAACCCCAGCGCCCGGAGTTACCATTGGAGCTATCCCGCAGGCCCAGCCTACTGCTGTGCAAATCCCAGCTCCCCATACCGAAGATACTCTGATGGATCATTATGACGACGTTCAGAACTATCATGCTGCTATCCCCATTTCCAGTCCTGTTGTTGTTCAGGATTCAGAAGCCATGAAGATGTGCCGAGATCTAGCCGAGAAACTCCGAGCCATGGAAGGGCACAGTTCAAATTCCTTCAGTGCTTTGGAATTATGCTTGGTGCCTGATATTGTCATTCCTCCCATGTTCAAGGTGCCTGAGTTTTCGAAGTACAAAGGTCTCAGTTGCCCAAACATTCATCTGAAGATGTACTGTCGCAAGATGGTTGCCTATGCCAGAGACAAAAAGCTCATGATTCATTGCTTCCAAGACAGTTTGTCTGGGGCATCACTCGAATGGTATATGCAGCTGGAACGCAACAGTGTGCGCACTTGGGCCGAGCTAGCCGATGCATTTGTCAAGCAGTACAAATACAACACCGATCTTGCTCCGAATCGTACTCAGCTTCAGAGTATGACTCAGAAGGATAGCGAATCCTTCAAGGAGTACGCGCAACGATGGAGAGAGCTAGCCGCAAGGGTGCATCCACCTCTTGTTGACCATGAACTTATTGACATCTTCATGGGTACTTTACAAGGCCAGTACTACGAAAAGTTGATCGGTAGTGTCTCTGCTGGATTCTCTGACCTAGTGATCGTTGGTGAGAGAATTGAAGAAGGGCTGAAGAGTGGAAAGATACCAGGAGGTTCTAACATCCAGGCCAATGCCAAGAAGCCTTTCAATGGATACAAGAAGAAGGAGGGCGAAAAAAATGCCATCGTTTTGCAGAAAGGGCAAGCTTCTCAACAAGCTCCCGCTCCTATGCCTTATCAAGTTCCCTATTATCAGTATCCGTATGTTGCTACCGTGCAATGTGCTCCAATGCCTTATCAGCCAGCTGTTCAAGCAGTGCAAGCTCAGATGCCACGACAACAAGCTCCTCAGCAACAAGCCTACAACCAGCAAGGATATCAGTATCCTCCTCAGCAACAGCAGATGCAAGCTACTCAGCAACGACAAGGTACTCGCCCACAGCATCCGCAGAGAACATGGAGACCAGATAGAGTCTTTGATCGTCTACCAATGACATATGCTAAAATCTTTGCTCAGTTGATGGAGAAGAAAGCTGTTGTTCCGAGAGATTTGGCTCCTCCAACTATCATTCCTGCCGATTATGATGCAAATGCTCATTGCGAGTTTCATAAGGGTGCTCCAGGTCATACCATTGAGGATTGCAGGGCTTTCAAGCACATAATTCAAGACATGATCGACAGGGATGCTATCAACTTCAATGGGAAGTCTCCAAATATCATCAACAATCCGATGCCACCAGTCAACTAGTGCCAACATCAGATCGATTCCAGTCAAGTTCATTCCCCGAAGAAGGCAGTCATGTTGCCATTTCATTATTCGCAGTTCTTATGTTTTGTCTTTGCTTATTTAAGTATTGTATGCTTTGAACAATTGCCATTCGTATTTGGTTTTCATTAATGTATTGTTTATGTATGTTTTGAATTAGTTATGTCGTATTCACTCATTTTCACTTATCACCGACATATTTATTCACTCCACTCTATTCACTGTTGTTTAGCTTGATTTGAGGGATGATGATGAGAACGAGATACCCATAATTGCAAATCGTATGCTTTCAGACCGAATCTCGTCAATGATGTACATGCATTGCTTCAATTCCCCAAAACGCTGGAGATATAAGGAGTTAACCCCTAGTAAACCACTTCGAGCCTAGGAGTAGTAGTTTCCTTCGGATATTCAAACCTCTTACGCTCAACCTAGGGCAGGGTAGTGTTCAGTTAATTCAACCCCGCACTCGAATCAACAAGCAAAATCTAGAAGACGGTTGTTCTTCAATGACCCATAACATGGCAGTCACAACTTTCCAACAAAATCCAAAAAAAAACATCAAAAGCCTGCTAAGTCAGACACCTTAGAAGGGACTTAGGCAAAATCAAGGCAATCCCAATGGATCTGACAAGTAAAGTCAGTCCATGCAAAAGTTAGGGATCAAAAACAAAAGTAAAAGAAGACCCCGAAACCCTCAACAAAAAACAGAGAAAGATTCAGTGGCCACCCAAATCAAAGGGGCACTGGCATCCATCAAAATAAGGTGACTGCCACGTCGAGCAAACCTTGAACCTTCAAGCTTACACCGTCCAGACAAGTGTAGAATTAACTGAACGTAGGACTGGAGATCATTAGGAAGAAGGGGTGGGTACAAATCATACTTTGAGCCTAATATCCTTTGTTTCATAACCATGAACCAGACCACGTTATAGCCCTCGAAAGACCTAATTGAGGCGAGGTTTATTCTGAAAGCATATTATCGCAAGGTTGCGTAACCTGACTCCTCACATGATTGTTAATCATCAACATTTGTGTCATTATTCTTGCAACATCTTTTCGCACCAATCAAATTAGCACAACGTCTGGGCTATTAGTCCATTCGTCTCACACTTTCACGACACCTCAATAAATGACACTTTTTCGAAACTTACATTGAACTTTCCATTAATATTACCATTTATGAATGTACAATTTTATTTGCAAATCAGTGCTAGATATTCAAGGACATCTCAATGAGGGGCAACCGAGGAGGAACTTGACTTTCAGTGGCGTACGCGAAGCAAGATTATTTCAAAGCCCACAGGCTGGGGCAAATCATTCAACAGCTCGAGCAGGGGAAAACCATTAACAAGTTCAGACTGGGGCGAGACCATGTCACCCTGATCATCAGGCAGAGCTGCAACCTTTTCTGAAGCAAATTCACAGTAAACCACAAAGTACCCAGACTTGGGGTATCCAGAGCATCATTTTCTACTTCAATCGTGACGTCTTCAAAGAACCGCGTGTCGAGGAAGTCAAACCTTCCCATCACCCGAAGTCCAATCCGCATTGGCAACTACCAAAAGTCCACCACACTGGCGTCTCCACCTACATTTCCAATCACCCGTCTGCATCATATGCATCATACGCATGGCATTCACTATCATAAGTATCCTGCATCATATACATGCTCCAATCATACCTTACTTCCCCAGCTCTTGCATCTCCGCGCGTTAGCATTTGCATTTGCACTTCCACTCGTATGGAATATCATTTATCATCCAGCATTCATATATGCAAGTCAAGGTCCAGGATCAATCTTGAAGATTTCCAATACCATCATCGGCCCGGTCAGGGACATCTTCCACAAGGGTCGTGGATTTCTCCCACGAATATCAGGAGCTTCAAAGTAATCATCAGCCCAGTCAGGGGTAATCTTCTGCAATTGTGGGTTTCTCCCACAAAATACGAAGTTGTTCAAAGCAAGATTCAGCCCAATCAGTGGCATTTTTTTTAAAGACCATGGGCGTCTCCCATGACGAATTTCAACCTCATAGTTGATTCGATATGCAAATTAACATTCAGCCCAGTCAGGGGCATACCATTCAAGACCGTGGGTGTTCCCCACGAAGTTGTTCAACCTTTTGTTGGGCAAATCCAAGAGATTTAATACAAGATCCAACCCGAGCAGAGGCATCTTCAGCAAAACCGTGAGTGTTCCTCACGAAGTTGTTCAACCTTTTGTTGAGCAAACCCAGACATCAAGACAAACTCAGCCCAGTCAGGGGCATCCTCTTCAGAGTTCATGGGCGTAACCATAAAATCATTTTGGCAAAACTATGATCTCCAAACAAGACGGTGGGCGTACCCCGTTGACTCATTTCAATTCGATCTTCTTCTTGGGTGTTCCGTAATGAGTTGTATCCAGTAAGCGTTACCATTGTCAATTGCCTTACTATCATCCTTTTGGTGATAGTCGAACTTCGTCAGTTCAACCTAGCCTGCATCCTTTTGGTGTTGGTAGCCTTCAATTTGTGTTTGTCCTATCATCCTTTTGGTGGTAGTGGCCGGTGTGTGTTTCGCTCCGTCATCCTTTTGGTGGGGGGTCTATCATGGTCATTAATGATAGATTGTGCGATGTGTTTATTTGTGTTTCGCTCCGTCATCCTTTTGGTGGGGGTTGTTGCACCCTAAAACTTGACCAACCGGGTCCCGTATCTGGCTCGATGTTTCGACGCATGACCGCATTCGCATCCGCATATCGCATACAGTGCATTTTTTCAGTTGTTTTGATTTTATCGGGATCACAACCCTCTCCTCGCATTTCAGGTGTTTTTTACTCAATTAGATAAGTAGAATCGTTTTTTTGGGAAGTCGTGCTCTTCCCGGTGTTTTCAGCTCGCACTGTTGTTTTTGGAAATATTTCGGTGTCCGTTTATTTTTACCGGTTATTCCGGTGCGCTCTCGCAGTTTTATTTGTTGATTTGTACTGTTTCTGTTCCCGCTGGAATTATTGTGAATTTTCCGGATTTTATTAGATATTATTAGGGTTTTAATAGAGTTTTTAATCGTTTTAGAATAATGTTTAGAGATTAATATTTGTTTTTAATAGGTTGTTAGATATTAATTTCTTTTAGATAGTATAGATTTTCAATAGAATATAATAGATTTTAGAATAAAATTTCTTTTTAGATATTAAGTCATATCTTTTAGATAATAAAAATTAATAGAGTTTCTTTTTTTTAGGTTTTAATAAATAGAATAGTGTTTTTTTAATATGATTTTTATAGTTTAGTTTTTAATAGTATAGAGTTTTTAATATAGGATAATAGATATTATTAGAGTTTAGGATTTTAATCATTTTAATGTTTGATTAGAATATTATTAGGTCCTTAATTGTCATCTTCAGTTTATTAGTTTAATCCATTGTCCATTAATCATTTTCCATTTTTCTGTTAATCAAATTCATAATCACGTTTCATTTTATCAATTAGTGTCATTAATCAGTCTTATTTTCATTAATCCATTCAGTGTAACTAACGAGTCTTATGCAGAGCTTTTGGGCTTTTTATCCACAATTAATGTCCAGAGGCCCAGTCTTCAGTCCAAATCCCATGCCACATGTCCAGCTATAAAGCACGCCACGCGTGCAAATCCAAAGAGGCCACATCACATTTTCAAACACTCAGAACATAGCCACCTCACACTCCACCTTCCCCTCTTCCCCCCACGTGGCTTCACGCATGACTCCCACTAACTCCCTTTCGCCACCTACCATCACACCTGTCCACACCTAAGCCTCACCGGTTGCATGGCCGGCGGCCATGCAACCACCACCCCAACCTCTTCCGGCAACCCTAACAGAACCATTAACCGTCTCCGGCCGCCGTAAACTTCGCCGGAAACTCAAAAAACCCAGAAATCTTCATCGTTTCATCTAATCTTCATTTTTTTTCTTTGGATTTACATCATCAACAATGAGCGATCATCATAATTCCCAGAATCTTCCAACATTCATCATTTCAACAATGAACCTTCATCATCGATGATCATATTTTTCCAGAATGCTCGACAATGTTCCTCACCAATCTTCAACAATCAACCAGGTCCATCAATAATCCTCATCAATCTCCACCGTATTCTTCAATCTTTTCCAGAAATCATCAAGTTCTATCCATCTCAAAATTCGCTCGTCTAAGTTCGTTAGATCTTCAAGCCGTTTCCAGAAAATCCTCCTTCATCGTTTCATCAAATCCGATCAACATTCATTATCAACAATCATTTTCCAGGATTTTTTTCATCAAGCTCGTTCAAACTTTTGCCAGAAGAACTCAATCTTCAGTTCGTCATCAAGAATCGTTCTCCACATCAAGAATCTTCGTCAATCTTCTCGAATCTGTATCCTGGAGCTTCATGAGGTTAGCGATTAAGTTCCTCTGTCCAGATTTTGTACCATTCCTCATGTAATCTTCACCGCTTCAAGAGTCGCAATCTCCAGATCCACATGCGTCATCAAGCATATTCACCAAGTAATTTCTCCAAGAATATCAAGAGTCAACAGATGAAGGTTTGATTGATTATAATGGTTTCGAAATGCACGCGTTTGGACAGTTTTTGAGAGGTGATGAGGGAGTGTTCGTGAGGTTGAGGAAGGGTTTGAGGGAGACGAAGGCGGAAGGTTGAAGGTCCGAGAGAGAGTGAAGCTGAGGAGAAACGGCACGATGAACAGTGAATTGGAAGGAGAAGAGGACATAGGGTTTCTCTGAGAGTGGGGAGAGGAAGAAGGAGTGGGCCGGGCCCATTGGCCTTTCAGATCCATCTGTACACCCCCATTTTGGTGTTCATCCTTCCGTTTTTTGTTTGTTGTTAGGTCTGATTGGGCTGAAGCCCAATGAACTTCGCTGATTACACCCCCCGTTTCACTTACTGCGCCCCTTCCCCGTTTTTTTCTTTCTTATGTTTTTTGTTGGGCTGGGCCCAATTTTGTTTGGTTTTTTTTTACTGATTGTAACCCCCTGTAATTGTTTCACCCCTCCCCCCTCCCTTTTGTATTTTCTTTTATCTTTTTTTTCTTTTGTAATATTCTTATTAGTTTAGATAAAAAAATATATGAGAAAAAGAGAAGAGGAAAAAGCATAAAAATAATATTGAGGAAAATATTGAAAAAGAATAGTTGAAAGAAAATATGAAAAGAATATTTGAAAAAAGAAGAAAAAAGAATATTGAAAATAAATATATGAAAAAGAATATTGAAAAAATATTTTGAAAAAGAAATATGAAAAGAAATGAGAAAAAGAATATTGAAAAAAGAAAAAAAAAGAATAGAAGAAAAAATAGTAAAAAAGAGTATAAAAATATTAGTTTGTAGATTTAATATTTTTCTTTTAGGACAATTTTTCATAGAGTTCATTTCACCTTTTTAGAGGTAGTCTTAGAAGTCCATTTGTTAGGGGACTATTTTCCACTTGATTTTCCATTATAGATGGATAGGATAGTATTTTCTAGGAGTTTAGTCCTATTTCTCAATCATTGTAATCCTTTTCAGAATGTTAATAAAACGAGATTTGAGTTGTGGTCCCGAAAGTAGCCGAACTACAGCTACTCTGATTTCTCGTACCAGACGAGAATATGTAGGCATAGGATGCGATATCCTAGCGAGCACACTAACAACTAATTTTTGTTCTCTCGCTGCTGTGCGATCGAGACTTTCCCGCTGACGACTGATGTTATCCCTTTCTCTTGCTCGAGTGCATTTGAGACCAGACCGTAGCTTTAGTTCCCATAGGTTCCCGTACCTTTAAAACCATCTTAATCTCTCACTTCCTGTGTGATCGAGAACACCCTGCTTAGCCGTAGTTAGCCTGAACTACGAAAGCTCTGATCTTCCATGCTGTGTGGAAGTACGTAGGCACAAGACGCGAAGTCTTGGCGAGCCAATTCCCTGTAGTTTCCCGAACTACGTTGACTCTGACTTTCTCTCTTGAGAATACGTAGGCATAGAGTGCGACGCTCTATCGAGTCAATTCCCTTCCGTTTAGATTTAGCAGCCGTAGAAAGATTGTTTTGCATCCTTTAGACAACCCAAGCAAGCATGGATCCCATCGAGTACGATGGACGTGAGGGGTGTTAATACCTTCCCCTTGCGTAACCGACTCCCGAACCCAGGTTTTGGTTGCGACGACCATACCTTTCCCGTTTTTTGCGAGGTTTACTTCGAGCGTTTCCTTTCCCTCCTTTGGGATAAATAACGCACGGTGGCGACTCTTCTGTCAGCCGGCGCCGATTTTCGCAGTAGCGACAGCTGGCGACTCTGCTGGGGACTGCGATAGTTCCCTATGCATGTGGGATCCAACGTCCCCTAAGAGAGTCAATCCTAGCGCTTGTTTGCTTGTCTTTTGGGTGTTTATTTTTTCATTGCTATTATTTGTTGCTGTTGTGCTGGAGAGGGTGATACTTTGAGTGATAAGCCGGACCTGGGCTTGAGTATGCATTTTAGACGTAGTTGTGGAGATTAGTGGACGAACCTGTTTGTTGAGCAGACACAAGTTCCCCACGAAATTCACGCTCAGACGAGGTTCTCTCTGAGGTGCTTCTTTCCGATCCTGAGGATCTGAGGGGAGTCCAGACGTGAGGATTGTCGACTCTGGGGACCGATCAATTGGAAGTCATCTAAGTGAGGCCTCTTCATGAGATGACGATGCCACACCTTCTGGGTATCGCATCATTCCTCATGAAAGTCTGTGACGCTGATGACCGCATAGGATGTCGTACCTTGTCAGATTAGGTCCATACCTGTGAGTGGGAGGGTTTTTGCAGGAAACTTAACCTCCAGACGACCCGGTTTTTTGGTTTTCGCTTCAGAGTGATTATCTCCGTCAGCAGTACAGCAGTATTCAGAGCGTGTTGTGGGGGCTGTGATCCCATGTTTGCTGCATTGCATTGCATTTGCATAAGCATCTTTGCATCATATTACATAGAATTTCTCTAGCTGGCCAGAGCTCTTATCCAGCCCTCGTTTTGATTCAGAGGGTGATTCTCGGGGGATTGTTCGAGGCAAGTGTGGATTGTTAGAAGACGACCAAGGGGTTGAAACGGATCAAGCAGAATCAAGCAGTGCCGTCAGTTGAAAGTTGCTGATAGTCATGTCAGGAAACGACTTCCAGATTGCTGATGCCTTGTCAGGCTTTATTATGACGACCAATCCTTTGTATGATTCCACGTCTGACGAAGGCTTTACGCAAGTGAATAACCTTACTGCAGATCAACTTGTGCAAACTTCTGTTAGAGGCCAAAATCTGCACCAACAGTTTGTCATCTCAAGTGAACGTTCTTCTTCTGATGCCGCGAATTATCAGAATGTTATTCCTGCTGGTTTGATCTCCCGAAGAGAAGTTCCGATAGTGAGGACTAATAATCCATTAGCTCTTGTGCAAGCTAAGAGGTTGCACGCATTGGAGGAACAAGTCAAAGCCCTGGAAGTTAAGAACGATGTTGGTCTCAATGCTTCAGATATGTGCTTGGTTTCTGACCTAGTGTTACCTCCTAAATTCAGAGCGCCGAAGTTTGAAAAGTATAAAGGAGATAGTTGCCCGAGGCTACATTTGGTGATGTTCTGCAGAAAGATGACTTCGTTTGTGCAAAACGACAAGTTGATGATTTACTGTTTTCAGGACAGTTTGATTGGGGCATTTCTACATTGGTATATGCAGTTAGAGAAGGATCAGATTCGATCATGGGTGGATTTAGCCAGAGCTTTCCTGAAGCGGTATGATTACAATATGGACATAGCTCCCATTCGCATGGAGTTGCAATCTTTGTCTATAGGGATCAATGAACATTTCAAAAAGTATGCTCGGAGATGGAGGGATTTTGCTTCCAGAGTGGAACCACCGATCCCTGACCGAGAGTTAGCAGGCATGTTCGTAGACTCCTTGCAAAGCCCGTACTTTGAGAGATTGCTTGGAGTTTCGCTGAACTTCTCCAAATTAGTGGGAGTTGGAGAACATATTGAGAATGCTATAAAGATTGGAAAAATTCAGGTTGTCTCAAGCGGTCAGGCTAGTGAAACTGAATACCCTTGCGACTATCAGAAGGAAGAAGGAGTTGTGATCAATGCAGTCATACCAGATGTTGGGTACCCTCGAGATGAATTGGTGAAATTTATTGGTTCTTCATCTTCTCAGAGATCAGTATCTTCTATGCCTTGTTATGCTGGACAGACCACTGTGTCTGGGGCACCATATCAGGAGTCTTACGTCGCTTCCCTTGCAAATCAGCGAACTCGTGGCCGAGGGTATCAGAATCAGCATCAGATTCAGAATCGACCTCGTAACAACTTGGAACGAAGGAATGGTCCTTCCCACCCAGTTCCTGTGCCGTACAGTCAGCTTTTGCCACAGTTGGTTCAGAACGCTTTGGTGGAGCCGAAAGCTCTCAAGCCTGTGCCAGAACCTTACCCTCCTGGGTATAATCCCCAAGTTCAGTGTGGTTACCATGGCGGATCACCGGGGCATTCAACTGAAGATTGTAAAGCGTTTCAGGCAAAGGTACAACAATTGATCGACCAAGATTGCATTTCTTTTTGAGAAGGATTTCTGTTTGTTCATACCAACTTCTCAGTTGTCTAAGCTCGTAGATTCAGAAAGTATTCCCTAGCAGAAGCCAGTGGTCTAGACAGGCAGGCGCCATCAGCATTGGCAATCCTCAGACTTTTTATCATCTGCATTTGTAGTTTCTTTTCTGTTAGTTACTACTTGTTTTTAAACATTGTTTGTTTCGAATGGTAATAATAATAAAGTGACTATGCATTTTTCTGAATTAATCATGTCGTTGTCGCTCATTTACTGCATTGCACTGACACTTGCATTTTATTTACTCCACTTTGTCACATGATTAGCAAAGATGGGAGGGAGGATGACGAAATGAAACTCATAATCGATGATCGTATGCTTTCAGATAAAACCTTGCCGATGACGTACAAGGCATTGTTTCAAATCCCCTAAACACTGGAGATATAAGGAGTTAGTCCCTTGTTAACCACTTCGAGCCAAGAAGTAGAAGTTTTTTCGGACTTTTAAACCCTCACATCTTAACCCGGGGCAGGGTAGTTGTCAGTTAGCTTGACCGAGCATTCAAGTCTTACAGAGGAGTGTTGTCTTTCGAGGACCAAGTACAGTTTATGCCTCTCAAGAGGTCGTACCTCGCCAACCACAGTGGTTAAACCTCACCAATCAGGAGTGAGACAGTTATAATCCTTTCGGAGCAATCAAGACAACCAGTGTCACACGACTTTGTTCCAAAAGAAAGAAAAAGAAAGCCCGCTAAGTAAAGAGAAATGAAAAAGCTGGAAAGCTAATACTTAGGCAAAAATCAGGGGCATCCCGCTGGACTTCAAAAAAAAATCGAAAAAATCGAAAAGAACTCAAAAGGAGTCAGTCCAGGCAAAAATTAGGGAATCAAAAGAATGAAAAAGAAGGGATAGAAAAAAAATAGATCCCCAGCGAAGGACAAAGTCGTGTATACAGACACCGAAAATGAAGAAGGAGTAACTGTCACTCCGGAAAAGCCCTGTGAGTTCCTTAATTGTGGTTCTTACCATTCAACATACCTCTCGAAGAGGCGAGCGCTTGTGCCAGGTTAACTGAACCTTAGGATCGGAGATCATCACGTACAAGGGGTGGGTACAAATCAAAATTTGAGCCAAATATCCTTTGTTTCACGAACCGTGAACCCGACCACGATACAATCCTTAAAAGACCTAATTGAGGTAGGGTTTATTCTGAAAGCGCATTACGATAAGGTTGAGTAACCTGACTCCTTCTTGATTTGCTAATCATATCCTTGTTGTATTTTTCACTGATCAAATCAGCACTACGTTTGAACTTTGGTTCATTCGTCACTCAATCATGACATGTAAATGAGTGACAGCACAAATTTTTTCAAAAATCTGCATAAACACTGCATTAAGATTACCATTCGTGAATAGACAATTTTACTTGCAGGTTAGTAGTTGGCATGAAAGAAATTCCAACAGGGAATCGTCAAGCAGGACTGAGTAATTCAGCAGTCTGAACCAGGATGGTGTATGTTGTGAAGCCCTGTAAATCCGGGGCATTGACTTCCAGTGAGTTCGGAATCAGTTAGTCTGAGGACAAGTCCCGAAGCATCGGTTGATCAGGGGCCGTTTGCTTGAGAAGCAGTGGATCAGAAGTGAATCTTCTCGAGAGCCAATCAAGGGCAATTAGTCAGAATGTTGTGATTTGAAAGCAGATACTTCCAGCGTATGATCAGATCAGGTTAAGTCGCTAGAACGCTCATTCAGGGGCAAGTCACCGCAGAGAGTGTTGAAACCAACTGGGTTGATAGGGGTTTAATGGAGATTGAATCCTTTTGTCGTATAGATACCGGGGCAAGCAATCTCGAGGTCGTCTCGTAGCAAGCTGTTCAGAGCAAGTATTCCCAGGAGTTAGATAGGGGCAAGTTGAGTGCACTGGGGCAAGTTATTCAAGCCAGTCTGTTTAGCCCCAGCCGGAGTTGAGTATCAGGGAATCGTGTCATTACCCTTATCAAAAAACCTTAACATTCAGAAGAAGGCTTTTACCATCGTTGGATCGTTATCCTACAGTCTAACCCTGTTACGTGTCAGTAACCAGTCGTTTCCAAAGTCCAGTTCTCGCCTGGCAAACCGGTAACCAGTTCTCGTCTGGTCATCGTTGCTTCAATCTCTCCATAAACATCAGTTCCCGTCTGGTATAGTTTATCGTAAACATCAGTTCCCGTCTGGTGTAGTTTATTGTAAGCATCAATTCCCGTCTGGTGTAGTTTATTGTAACCAGTTCTCGTCTGGTCACCGTTTCTTCAAGTGTTGTATCAGTTCCTGTCTGGTACATGTCATCGCGTAACCAGTTCTCGTCTGGTCATCGTGTGTTTTAACCTATGTGTTATACCAGTTCTCGTCTGGTGTGCGTCAGCTTTCAACCAGTTCTCGTCTGGTTGTCTATGCCTCAGTCTGTTATCCAGTCAGCCCCGTCTGATGTCCAAACCAAATCAATTCTCGTCCGATAATCTATTTTGCTATCAGTTCTCGTCTGGTAGCCTACCTTTGAATGCTAGTTCTCGTCTAGTATTTTCTACATCTTCCGTTTTGTACATAATCCATGTTTATCCTAAACCAGTAAAAACAAAAACCTAAAGGTATCTGACACAGTAATTCCCAATGACTCGCACATTGTCACGTTTCCCGATACGAAGCTCGACCGATACCAGTGCTCCGATTAATGTTTGAATTCCTTGTGGATGTTGTTAAATCAGAATTGCTACTCTTCAGCAGATGAAAGTTGTGTATTATCGGAAGAATTGAGATTGTATTGTTATCCCGCATCAGAGTAGGATCAGGAGTATCCCCAGCAGATTAAGATTGATATCCTTGATAGTAGGGGCATTTCCAGCAGCGTGCTGCACGCAGTCAACCCTGATTTGGTCAATCCCCACAGAGCATAATCAGTTGCCAATGGTTTGAAGAGAGCATCCCCAAGCAGGGTTGTTTTTTTTCTTTCTCCCCAAGCAGGGTTGCCTTTCCATTTCTCCAGCAGGATGGTTATCCCCAGCGGATTTGGTTTCCCTTTTCCAGCATTTATGTTGCTGAGATGATTCTGTGATATCAGGTTACCCTCAGTTGGAGTTGACGTCTACCTTCGGCATTTATTTTGCCAAGCGGTTTTTAGACCTAGTGTTCTCTGGCAGCTCGAGCCTGCATTTACATTTGCATATATCGTCATAGCATTTATACAAATACATAGCATATTTATGCCGTATGGGGCATTGCATTTACGAACATATAACATTTCCATGCCGTATGGGACATTGCATCATTCTCAGACATACGCATTTCGAAACATGGACCAGGTTGGTTACCTCATGGCTTTCGAGTATGTTCCCTTGCAGAGTTGTTTGGTTAAGCTTCTCTTCTCCCCCAGCGGAGTGATTCTTCACATTTGGTTGTTACGTCGGCACTGGAAAAAAGATTGACATATATCAGATTTCTGAAGCTGCCTCCTATTGACAGAATGGGTGCTGAGCAGTCGATTCAGAAGTTCCCCAGGAGAATTGTCCTCAAGTTCGCCGTGAACTGTGAGATGACAGGATTTGATCCCATAAGTAAGATGGGAATCAAGGTGTTTGTTGTCTGAAGCATTATTTCAATACTTGTCGCGTCACACAGGTGATTGATGTTGAAAAGGAGAGAAATTTTTATCAGATAATTGACCAGTTGTTGCTGTGACAACCAAACTTCAGTCCATTGGAGGCTATTCCTCAAGCAGTTTTGCAGTATATTCCCACGGTTGGCAAATTTCAGGGTTTCATTGGTATTCAACCGTCATCTACCTTTGAATGTTTGAAGGATGAGTGCTCTTCACCCATTCAGGTCCAAGCCGCTTGAATAGGGGCAGCTGTTGCACCCTAAAATTTGACCAACCGGGTCCCGTATCTGGCTCGATGTTTCGACGCATGACCGCATTCGCATCCGCATATCGCATACAATGCATTTTTTCAATTGTTTTGATTTTATCGGGATCACAACCCTCTCCTCGCATTTCAGGTGTTTTTGCCTCAATTAGATAAGTAGAATCGTTTTTTTGGGAAGTCGTGCTCTTCCCGGTGTTTTCAGCTCGCACTGTTGTTTTTGGGAATATTTCGGTGTCCGTTTATTTTTACCGGTTATTTCGGTGCGCTCTCGCGGTTTTATTTGTTGATTTGTACTGTTTCTGTTCCCGCTGGAATTATTGTGAATTTTCCGGATTTTATTAGATATTATTAGGGTTTTAATAGAGTTTTTAATCGTTTTAGAATAATGTTTAGAGATTAATATTTGTTTTTAATAGGTTGTTAGATATTAATTTCTTTTAGATAGTATAGATTTTCAATAGAATATAATAGATTTTAGAATAAAATTTCTTTTTAGATATTAAGTCATATCTTTTAGATAATAAAAATTAATAGAGTTTCTTTTTTTTAGGTTTTAATAAATAGAATAGTGTTTTTTTAATATGATTTTTATAGTTTAGTTTTTAATAGTATAGAGTTTTTAATATAGGATAATAGATATTATTAGAGTTTAGGATTTTAATCATTTTAATGTTTGATTAGAATATTATTAGGTCCTTAATTGTCATCTTTAGTTTATTAGTTTAATCCATTGTCCATTAATCATTTTCCATTTTTCTGTTAATCAAATTCATAATCACGTTTCATTTTATCAATTAGTGTCATTAATCAGTCTTATTTTCATTAATCCATTCAGTGTAACTAACGAGTCTTATGCAGAGTTTTTGGGCTTTTTATCCACAATTAATGTCCAGAGGCCCAGTCTTCAGTCCAAATCCCATGCCACATGTCCAGCTATAAAGCACGCCCCGCGTGCAAATCCAAAGAGGCCACATCACATTTTCAAACACTCAGAACAGAGCCACCTCACACTCCACCTTCCCCTCTTCCCCCCACGTGGCTTCACGCATGACTCCCACTAACTCCCTTTCGCCACCTACTATCACACCTGTCCACACCTAAGCCTCACCGGTTGCATGGCCGGAGGCCATGCAACCACCGCCCCAACCTCTTCCGGCAACCCTAACAGAACCATTAACCGTCTCCGGCCGCCGTAAACTTCGCCGGAAACTCAAAAAACCCAGAAATCTTCATCGTTTCATCTAATCTTCATTTTTTTTCTCTGGATTTACATCATCAACAATGAGCGATCATCATAATTCCCAGAATCTTCCAACATTCATCATTTCAACAATGAACCTTCATCATCGATGATCATATTTTTCCAGAATGCTCGACAATGTTCCTCACCAATCTTCAACAATCAACCAGGTCCATCAATAATCCTCATCAATCTCCACCGTATTCTTCAATCTTTTCCAGAAATCATCAAGTTCTATCCATCTCAAAATTCGCTCGTCTAAGTTCGTTAGATCTTCAAGCCGTTTCCAGAAAATCCTCCTTCATCGTTTCATCAAATCTGACCAACATTCATTATTAACAATCATTTTCCAGGATTTTTTTCATCAAGCTCGTTCAAACTTTTGCCAGAAGAACTCAATCTTCAGTTCGTCATCAAGAATCGTTCTCCACACCAAGAATCTTCGTCAATCTTCTCGAATCTGTATCCTGGAGCTTCATGAGGTTAGCGATTAAGTTCCTCTGTCCAGATTTTGTACCATTCCTCATGTAATCTTCACCGCTTCAAGAGTCGCAATCTCCAGATCCACATGCGTCATCAAGCATATTCACCAAGTAATTTCTCCAAGAATCTCAAGAGTCAACAGATGAAGGTTTGATTGATTATAATGGTTTCGAAATGCACGCGTTTGGGCAGTTTTTGAGAGGTGATGAGGGAGTGTTCGTGAGGTTGAGGAAGGGTTTGAGAGAGACGAAGGCGAAAGGTTGAAGGTCCGAGAGAGAGTGAAGCTGAGGAGAAACGGCGCGATGAAGAGTGAATTGGAAGGAGAAGAGGACATAGGGTTTCTCTGAGAGTGGGGAGAGGAAGAAGGAGTGGGTCGGGCCCATTGGCCTTTCAGATCCATCCGTACACCCCCATTTTGGTGTTCACCCTTCCGTTTTTTGTTTGTTGTTTGGTCTGATTGGGCTGAAGCCCAATGAACTTCGCTGATTACACCCCCCGTTTCACTTACTGCGCCCCCTCCCCGTTTTTTTCTTTCTTATGTTTTTTGTTGGGCTGGGCCCAATTCTGTTTGGTTTTTTTTACTGATTGTAACCCCCTGTAATTGTTTCACCCCCTCCCTTTTGTATTTTCTTTTATCTTTTTTTTCTTTTGTAATATTCTTATTAGTTTAGATAAAAAAAAATATATGAGAAAAAGAGAAGAGGAAAAAGCATAAAAATAATATTGAGGAAAATATTGAAAAAGAATAGTTGAAAGAAAATATGAAAAGAATATAAAAAAGAAGAAAAAAGAATATTGAAAATAAATATATGAAAAAGAATATTGAAAAAATATTTTGAAAAAGAAATGAGAAAAAGAATATTGAAAAAAGAAAAAAAAAAGAATAGAAGAAAAAATAGTAAAAAAGAGTATAAAAATATTAGTTTGTAGATTTAATATTTTTCTTTTAGGACAATTTTTCATAGAATTCATTTCACCTTTTTAGAGGTAGTCTTAGAAGTCCATTTGTTAGGGGACTATTTTCCACTTGATTTTCCATTATAGATGGATAGGATAGTATTTTCTAGGAGTTTAGTCCTATTTCTCAATCATTGTAATCCTTTTCAGAATGTTAATAAAACGAGATTTGAGCTGTGGTCCCGAAAGTAGCCGAACTACAGCTGCTCTGATTTCTCGTACCATACGAGAATATGTAGGCATAAGATGCGATATCCTAGCGAGCACACTAACAACTAATTTTTGTTCTCTCGCTGCTGTGCGATCGAGACTTTCCCGCTGACGACTGATGTTATCCCTTTCTCTTGCTCAAGTGCATTTGAGACCAGACCGTAGCTTTAGTTCCCATAGGTTCCGGTACCTTTAAAACCATCTTAATCTCTCACTTCCTGTGTGATCGAGAACACCCTGCTTAGCCGTAGTTAGCCTGAACTACGAAAGCTCTGATCTTCCATGCTGTGTGGAAGTACGTAGGCACAAGACGCGAAGTCTTGGCGAGCCAATTCCCTGTAGTTTCCCGAACTACGTTGACTTTGACTTTCTCTCTTGAGAATACGTAGGCATAGAGTGCGACGCTCTATCGAGTCAATTCCCTTCCGTTTAGATTTAGCAGCCGTAGATAGATTGTTTTGCATCCTTTAGACAACCCAAGCAAGCATGGATCCCATCGAGTACGATGGACGTGAGGGGTGCTAATACCTTCCCCTTGCGTAACCGACTCCCGAACCCAGGTTTTGGTTGCGACGACCATACCTTTCCCGTTTTTTGCGAGGTTTACTTCGAGCGTTTCCTTTCCTTCCTTTGGGATAAATAACGCACGGTGGCGACTCTTCTGTCAGCCGGCGCCGATTTTCGCAGTAGCGACAGGGGTCTATCATGGTCATTAATGATAGATTGTGCGATGTATTTTGTGTTTCGCTCCGTCATCCTTTTGGTGGGGGGTCTATCGTGGTCATTAATGATAGATTGTGTGATGTGTTTTGTGTTTCGCTCCGTCATCCTTTTGGTTGGGGGTCTATCATGGTCATTAATGATAGATTGTGCGATGTGTTTATTTGTGTTTCGCTCCGTCATCCTTTTGGTGGGGGTCTATCATGGTCATTAATGATAGATTGTGCGATGTGTTTATTTGTGTTTCGCTCCGTCATCCTTTTGGTGGGTGGTCTATCGTGGTCATTAATGATAGATTATGCGATGTGTTTTATGTTTCGCTCCGTCATCCTTTTGGTGGGGGCTCTATCATGGTCATTAATGATAGATTGTGCGATGTGTTTATTTGTGTTTCGCTCCGTCATCCTTTTGGTGGGGGGTCTATCATGGTCATTAATGATAGATTGTGTGATGTGTTTATTTGTGTTTCGCTCTGTCATCATTTTGGTGGGAGGTCTATCATGGTCATTAATGATAGATTGTGCAATGTGTTTTGTGTTTCGCTCTGTCATCCTTTTGGTGGGGGGTCTATCATGGTCATTAATGATAGATTGTGCGATGTGTTTATTTGTGTTTCGCTCCGTCATCCTTTTGGTGGGGGGTCTATCATGGTCACTAATGATAGATTGTGCGATGTGTTTTGAGTTTCGCTCCGTCATCCTTTTGGTGAGGGGTCTATCATAGTCATTAATGATAGATTGTGCGATAGTGTTTGAGTTTCGCTCCGTCATCCTTTTGGTGAGGGGTCTGTCATAGTCGTTAATGTCAGATGGTGCGATATCGTTTGTATGTGTTTACTCTATCATTCTTTTGGTGGTAGTACCCGCGTGTGTTTCATCCTATCATCCTTTTGGTGATGTGAACCTTTTGCCAGTTATTCATAGCATACTCAGAAGCATACCTTATCAGGTATTTCAACTCCCGAGCATTATTTCTCTTTTTCGGACAAATTCAGGGTCTTATTTATATCCAATTGTCTTCTACCTTGAAAGTGTGACCGCCATAGCCGTTCATCTTTCTCGGTCTAAGCCAATTAGATAGGGGCATCTGTCATACCCCAAATTTGTCCTACCTGTTGTATATTACTATCATCTGTACATTCGTCCACTTGCTTTATTCAAAAAAGTCCAAAAATATCTTGTTATTTTCACTAGAGGATTTCCGTTCAGACATGGGGATAATGTTGAATGAGGAATAGTTCGAGTCATCTTGTCGAAATTGATTTTAGCAGAATTTTTAGTACAGTGCATACTTCAAGGCACTGTCTTTTGATTTCAAGGCAATAAGTGTTTTTTTTGGTTCGCGGCAATAATTCAGGACGAGTTCATTCCCTATTTAATATCAAGTTCGGAGGTGGATTTATTGTGATTCAAATCTCTTTTTCAAGACCAATTAAGAATTATGGTTTACTCAAGGAATGATTCAAGTTTTGTTCTAACTCAAGTGGTGGGTTCATTTCAATTTAAAGTCCACATTCATAAAACCCGCAATCGTTTGAGAATCGTAATTGTATAGGTCCATAATCTTTTCACCACCATACAAAAGAACAAGAATGCATATTCATTTTTTTTAGGAGTCTCTGTTCTAAAATCACAAGTTCATTTACCCATGACAAAATTCCAAAAATTGTTTCGAATTCTATACTTTGTCATTTTAATGAGAAGTAAATTGGAATAAGTCTTCTATCCACATCCACAAGCCAATGTTGCAATTTAGAAGACCTTCTATGTATATATTGTTAAAGTCCATTTTCATTCAACAATATACAAATATTGCAAGGGACACGAATTTTGCTCAGATAAAATTCACACAGTTTTACGGTTTGCCTCACACATTAATTTTAAACCAGGCCCATTGCATCGACTTGCTACCATGGGAGATTGGTTCAAAGAAAAGTGAACAGGTAAAGTCTTCATGTTGCCAGGCTACTTTCCAATGGCGACGTCTTCAAGTAACGAAAAAAACATGACAAAATAATTTTTGATATTAATCTTCCAATGGCTGCACGGGATCCACACCACAACCCGCATTAACCTTTACGAAAGCATCATGCAGATTACAAATTGTTGTGAGACAAAAATTCCACAGGTCACAGTATAAAAACAAATACCCCACACCTACAACAACAACAAAAATTCAGCTAAAAAAAAAGACATATCCACAGAGAACAAGATACAAGTTGCTGCAGCACAAGTGCCGTAACCTCGACCTGGATTCGTAACACTCCTCAAGAGCTCCTCGCGTCAGCTACCTATCAAGCATGAAAAGATCAATGAAAAAATAGGCTGTGATTCATGAAACAATAGCTATTAGTTGACAGAAAATGAACAAAGGATCACACACGTCAAAAAAGACCAAGAAGGATGTTGTGTAATACTCGACCTTCACATGGGACACCACCGACAAATAAAAAAAGGAACACGCATTAATTCCGCAACAGTTACGCGTCTGCCGCAAATAAGTTTCAATGCAAGTCTTCATAACCCGCATAATGAAAATTAAAGGAGGAAAGAGTCCACTCACCAACAATTATCTTGTTGTCGACAGAATTTCGCAGCTCACCGGTGGCACAGCTAGTGTACAAATCATGTGTTTCATCAGCCAACAACAGCATGAAGGACCAGACAAGTCGTGTTTGCGCACCCAATTCCTGATATCTGCGGTACATTAGCTGCAAAGTACACTTCATTATTCACTCCCCTCATCTTGAATCAGTCCCCACAGAACCTCCTTGATTGCTTCTCCGTATGCCTTGTTGCAGCAACACTTGCCACAAGTGAATCCTACAATTTTACGCAACAGCCGTGTAATTTGAAGAAAACATGATCTCGTGCCTCATGCTAGCGGTACTCCCTCAGCCACACAAACTACAAGATCCATATACAAAAGACGTGAGCCATCTTTCCGCAAGCCAGAACCAAGCAACACGGTTTACACCTTCACGCCTATCTTGTACCAAACTACTTCCCACATATCTCAAGCCATACATAAACTGCACTAGCCAAATAAGAAATCCTGCATCAAACCAATAATCCCAAATCAGCCAACAGTATGTACATTAACAATAGCAGCAATTTAACAAGGGAGTCCAATTCAAAATCTAAGCTAATTTTTAATGTGACGGTTACTGTAAATAGGTCGTGGAACTGATGGCATATTGTGTGTGGAAGCGTGAATAATTGAAACTATTACAAATGGCTCGCAAACGTACCCTAATCGGAACTTGTTAGCCTTGGAATTGCTACGTACAAATTCGCAGCTGCCGACGTACAACTCGCAAGCTTGACAGCATGAAGGAAACAAGTAACAGGATATTCAGGCCATGTGGCTAGCCTCACGCACCACTTGTGAAATCATCCTGCAGCACAAAATCAAGAAAAATCACAAATTGCAACAAAATAATAGTGAAGAGGTAGCAAGCACATGGAATCAATCCTTCATGTCGCATACAAGCAGCTCTTGGTGCATTAGAAATCTTGATACCTTCAAACAATGAGAAAAGTGGCATGTTAGCGGTAAAATCTTAATGGAATGCACAAGACAGTATGATAGTCACAAAACCAAGCCAGCCCACATCAAAGAAGTCAAAGAGAGTTACCGCGGTGAAAATAATGAATTGGTGGTAGAAAATTCACATATTTTCCAGCTCATGCTAAAGATAAGGTTGTACTTTTGGTCCCCACAAAAATCCCTCTCAAAAGCAACAAACTCTGCACAACCATACAGCTAGTCCCTCAAACCACACCAGACAATACCTGCACCTGAAAATGACTGGACATCAGCAACAGGACAATTTTTGAAGAGAAAAAGAAACTTAAAAGAGGGAGGGGGAGATCGCATTGAAGGGGGATACCTTATTCTTTTCTCCATCAGCTCTCAAAGAAAAACACAACTTTGAAAAACCCTAGCCTCCATCTCCTTGAAAAACCGAAACCCTTCATTGAACCCAGGGGAACCATTTCACAATCCTCACTGACTCCTCAAACGGAAAGGATCTTCAGAACAACAAACAACCTTTAGTTTCATAAGCCCTTCCTTATCACCTTCAACGAGGCCTCTCATCTTGAGCCTTCAAATGACGCTTCACCATTAAACCTCCTTCGCATCTCCAAACACTTAACAATCCATTTCACACATCAACTCTTCAACTCGCCCTTTTCTTCAACTTTAAGCCCCAAAACTTCATGAAATCTTCCTCTCAGAACCCACAATCCCTTCGGTGAAATCTCCCTCAAAACCTTCATACTCCCTCTTTTCTCCCTTCAACCAACAGCTAAAGTTCATAAAATAACAACAACAAAAAAACGTATTCAAGATACCTCCATCGACTTCAAACATCATCATCTTCAAACAACACTTTGAAAGCCCAGAGCACCTTCCCCAAACCTCTGTTCTCGAAACCACCTTCATCTTCTTCCTTCAACTCAGACCACCATTTCTCACCTGTCATCCATTATCTGCATCGAGCAACTTCTGAAAATCATCGCCTTCCATTTACAACCTTCGTTCAAACTTTTCTTTTGTCCAAATCTCATCCCATTATCACCGCAGAACAACAACCGTCAAAACGTTTTCCTCTTCACTCACTGTAAAAACTCTTTCAACCCTCATTATCATCAAACCATAACCTTCTTTTTCGAACCCAGAAGAACAATACCACCATCCACAATCGCGAATTTCGTTTCACCTTCAAAACACTCACCAAACCTCCGCCCAACTTCCGCCGTAATCCACGACCAAAACCGTGAAGTCCACTGTGGAACCCCTCTCCCGTTCAACAAACTCCAATCACCCATTAACTTCCAAAGCTCAATGGTTCCTCATCATCGCAACCAACTTCCTCCATTTTTTTAGAACCAACCTTCAGCCTTAAACTCGATACCTCCCATAACCTCTCATCAAACCCTTCCACCATTCCCCAAACCCTTACAACACTCAAACTCTCTTCCACCGCCATATCCTTCATTCTCTGCGAAACCCATTGTCGCTTGCGCGAAAATAAGGTGCCGGCATGACAGAAGAGTCGCCACCTTTCGTTATTTTATCCCTCAGAGCGGGAAAGGAAACGATCGGAAAAACCTGACGAAAAAGGGTAAGACAAGGTCGTCGCAACCATTGTCTGGGTTCGGGAGTCGGTTACGCAAGGGGAAGGTATTAGCACCCCTCACGTCCGTCGTACTCGACGGGATCCTCGCTTGTTTGCTTACTTGGACGGGTTGGTTATAATCTATCTACCTATCAAGGCTGGCTGAAAAAGAAAATAAAAATGACTCGGCAAAGCGTCGCGCTTTATGCCTACGTATTCCCGTCTGGAACGAGAAATCAGAGTCAACGTAGTTCGGCTAACTACGGGGGAAGGTTGCTCGCTAGGACGTCGCATCCTATGCCTACGTACTTTCATCTGGTATGAAAGATCAGAGCAAACGTAGTTCGGGATAATACGGATTAAGGCTCAGCTAGGAGGGAGACTATCAAGTCCTACTGTTATCATGCCATGGATTCATCCTATGGTTGAGGTTTGAACAGGGAGCTCCTAGATGTTGTCATGCATAGGTTTCAACCTAAAAGTCTATCATCAAATCCTTATCAAAGGAAATGAGAGTCCTAAGGGATCATGTCAATGATACACCAAAACAGACGAAAGCATCAGCTTTAACAGTAAAATGCATGCAATGCAAGTGAGGGAGGAAATGTGTGTGGGGTTTCAGCCTCCACAAGCTCATCTCAACCTCAAGCCAGTCATGAGATAACAGTAATCATACTGGAGATAATCAACATGCTATCAAGCAATATACAGATGAGAGGAATGAAGTGCCATCAGGCAAACAAACACACATGCTATCAAGCAATAACAGATAAGAGAATGAAGTTGCCATCAGGTAAACAAAACACACATGCCTGAGAAAGAATCATCTATTCTCTAATCCTAACCCTAATCACAGAATCTGAACAAATCTAAGCAAGGCTCTCAAGCAAAACCTAAACAAGAGAAATCAATCCCAGTCTTCAAGCTTCAGAACAAGCTTACCAAAGAAAGGGAGCTAAGCAAGCAGACTCATAATGTCTTCCTCAGGAAAGCACTAGGAGGTGTATACTCAGGAGTCATACCCTATGTGGCTCAACCACTGTGATCAGTTTACATTCCTCCTCAGGAGAAACTAAACTCACAAGCAGGCTCCAACATCACTGGATATTTAGGAAATCCTATCTGAACTAGTGGAACTAAGTGAATAGACTCATAGGACCTTCCTCAGGAAAGTACTAGGAGGCTTCCACTTAGGAGTTGTATCCTATGTGGTTCAACAACTGTGATCAGTTTACATTCCTCCTCAGGAGAAATTAAACTCACAAGTTGGCTCCAACATCATTGGATACTTGAGAAATCCTAGATAAACTAATGGAACTAAGTGAATAGACCATAGGACCTTCCTCAGGAAAGTACTAGGAGGCTTCCACTTAGGAGTTGTATCCCATGTGGCTCAACAACATGTGATCAGTTTACATTCCTCCTCAGGAGAAATTAAACTCACAAGTTGGCTCCAACATCATTAGATACTTGAGAAAGAGGTGAGAAGGAAGGATGAAAGTCATTCATAGTGCCTTCCTCAGGAAAGTACCATGAACTCCCTTCAAACTTCAGGATCTCAAACCTCACAGACAGGGAACAAGACAAGCCCTGGGTCTCTGAATCTTGATCTACAATCTTCACTTCATGATGCTCTCCATCAAAGTCTTCAAGGCAACACAAGCCCTTCAGCAAATTCCTCAGAATGAACCCCAAAGATGAACAGATAACCCACTGAACAGACCAAATCATCAGGCAACCTCAGAAAATACCTAAAAATACTAAACTAATGGGAAAAATCTAACAAATATTCACAAGGGTCCTCAACACCTACTCATAACATCTACAAAGGTCTCTACCTAAAAATCAAGATAAAACTCAATCAAAGAAAATGATTCATCACCTAAACACATTCTAAACCCTAATCAGGATACCCTAAGTCTACCCTAATTAAACTAATCAAGATTTAATTCTAAAAATCTAGAAAAAATCCTATGGGGAACTATGAATCATCATCTAATTGCATAAAAAAGAATGAATTAAAAACCCTAAAGGAAGGTTCTAAAATAATTCCTACAAAATCATGACACAAAATTAAACAATTAAAAAGCTATTTAATTGGAAAATCTATTAAAAATATTAAACATAAAAATAAAATCTCATTTTTATTTTTATAATTTTCTACACATTTTCATCTACTCATAGAAAAAAGAAGAATTTAAAAATCATTTTCTATCATTTTTTAATGCATTAAACAAAACAGAAAACATTAAAAGAAATTAAATGAATTAAAATGAATTAAGGGAGGGGGGTGCATTAAGCAACACGCGCTAGTTAACATGATTGGGCTACATAAGAGGGGGGGGGGGGGTGGGGGGGGGGGGCGAATAGAAACCAAGCCCAGAATGGCTGGTTTTAAATGAAACGCAGCGTTTCATGGAATTTAAATCTTCCCTCTCTTTCTCAGATACGCGCACAGCCACACGATTGGATGATTTTGTCAAACCTGGGACTTGATCCAACGGCTTCTCCTTCATCGTCCCAAATGGGACCTAGGGTTTTCAGACCCTCCCTCCATGCGCTCAAATTCGAGCTCCTCTAGCTCTCTCCACACGCCACGGTTTGATTCGATTCCAAAACAAGAAATGACCTACTAAATGCCTAGATTACAATGGTACGAGCAGTTTTTTCTAATTCCTCCTGAATAATCCAAACAGAAGGCTTGAACACCTTGGTACCAACACGGTTCAGAATTTTAACCTGATATCAATCTTTACTAAACTCAAAACTAAAGCTACAAACTTGTTCTTGATGTTATCCTGATCATTTTAACCTACTTCATGTTACCTAAAACTTCCTAAACAGATAGTTCTTGAAACTTAAAGAATTATGCACCTGTCACAAACCATCATGGATCGTGCCCTAGCTTTCAGTATCTATCCATCTACCCTAATACATCAATTATACACCTAAAGAATGAACTAAAACTACATAATTTAGGAGATAGAGAGTGAAGAAAGAACCTGTCAAGAGGTTATGGTGCAGTGATGTAGAGCACGATTCAGGCCTTGGAAGTGCTTCTAGATGATCCTTGGATGATCACCAATCTTCTGTTTGCAATGGTTATGAAGGAGATGGCTTGTGGTGGAAGAAAACTCAGGTTGCTTCAACTTGAAGAAACTTCTTCAATGGCAATGTATCTCTCTCTCTCCTCTGACTTGGCTCAAGTTTTTCCAACCTTAGACTCTCCACAATGTACTCTTTTTATAACAATCATTGGCTGTTTCTAGAATCATCTAGAATGGTGTGGAAAATTCTTTAAAATCTCATGAACTTCTCCTTGAATGAGAAGTTGAAAATATCATATCCCTTGCCTCATGCTTTGTAATTTGGTCTCAAAATATCCTTATGTGAGTTATTGAATGAGGATGAGTGAAAAACAAGTGTATCTTTGGCTTGTGTAGGGTTTTGCAAAGTTGCCCTCTTATGCAAGTAATAAATTTCCAAAGGAAGTCCATTTTTGGAGCCTCAAATGAAAAATATATTTAAACCAAAGTTCTTAAAATGGTTTTTCCAATCAAAATGATATATTGGATGACCTATTTTGTATTTGTGGATCTCCCAAATCACTTTTCAATTTCAACTTTTCAAAGTTATAAGTCATTTTTAGTTCATTTTTGACCAATCATGTAATCTTGTGCTATGAGCTTTTCCAACAATTGGTGACCTTCTTTCTAGACTTAAAATCACATTTTGAGCAACTTTCATGTTTTGAGTTTTTCCATTTGAGGCTTGGAAATAGGAGTTTTAGGCATTGGCTAAAATGACCTATAACTGACAAATGACCAAAATACCCCTGCCTTGTTCAAACCATAAGTTGAGTTCCACAAATCCAATCAAGGACTTCTACCACTCAAATTAAAGCTAAGAAAATCCTCTTCAACATTCATGTTGACCAAGAAACCATAGGAATCAACCTACTAGGGCAAAAGTTGTCTGCTGGGTGACTTTCAAGGACCCAGATTCACACACCTCTGCTGACCTGTATTTGTCAAAACCATAACTTGAGCTCTGTAACTCCTATCAAGGACTTCCACCACTCAAATTAAAGCTAAGAACAAGCTCTACAACATTCATGTTGTGGGGAAGATGAGATATCAATCAGATCTAGAGCTAAAACTGCCTGAAGATAGGGATCAAATAAGGGTTTTTCCACTGACAATCCTTGGAAACCCTGACTTGAAACTTCTCAAACTCCTCAATCATATGAGTTGGTCTAGGAATCATCTTTATAACATCTCTATGCATCATTCCATGATCTCATGGCCCTTGGATTAGGTCTCAACCTTCTCCAAACATCCAGCTGATCTAGGGTTGACCCAGTCAAAACCCTAATTCTACCACTCATGGTTGAATATCTTCTGAATTCTTGCACAATGACTTCTCTGGCATTCATGAGGCTATCAAGACGTCTCATAGGCTTTCTCAAAACATCAAGTTCATTCTCAAAGTCTCAGAATCATCTGAGGGGCACCCACAACTCTCAAGCTATGAAGCACACAACCTGTTCCAACCAATTCCTCTGAAGATCTCTTGAACTGTCTGATGAAGGTATCAACTTTCAAACACTAGATGGATAAATAATTGTTGGTCAAATTTTGGGGGGCAACAGCTTGCCCCTATTCAAACGGCTTGAACCTGACTGGGTGAGAAGCGAACGGCTCTCACCCAATCAAGGTGCGAGACGATTGAATACCGGTAAACCCGAAAATTTGCCAACTGCACGAGCACACGGTACTCTGCGTGAACAAATCTTCGAATATTTGCAATGCTAGCTGCCACGGCGCTAGCTGAGAGATACTGATCTGACATCGCCGCCGGAAACAAACATCATTCTGAGAGACACTCGACATCGCCGTCGTACCGACATCATCTCTGTTGGGATTTAAAGAGCCTGACATTGCCGTCAGACAAAATATCATAATCTGACCTCGCCGTCAAACACAAAACATACTCTGCATCACGCTGGAGAACTACAACACTGAACAACTCTGACCTGGGGTTCACCTCTGGTAAATGGAGCAAAAGGTACACTTGCGTATTTGGAACTACTCCGCTGGGAATGAGAGATTTAACCGAGCACACTCTGATCTGGGGGCTCACCCTCAGAACCATAACGAACATCGGAATACTGCTGCACACTGCCTGCCGGTAGAACTTCAACATTAAAGATATATGAAACCTGGCCCCTGGCCACTTCCAGCTTCAGCTAGGAAAGATCTTCAAGTACTTCTGAAGATAAGCATCCTTGGCCTCCAAGGATGGTAACTCTGCAGGAGGTATCTTCGACTTCAGTCTGAAGAAAGGGATCCTTGGCCTTCAAGGATACATGGATCTGCCTTCGGGCAACTCCGCCTCTGCTATATAGCATCCGTGACTTCAGTCAGGGGTATACTTCGGCCTTCAGTCCGGAAAAAGAATCCTAAGTCATTCATGACTTTGGGGAAATAACCTTGCCTTCAGGCACCTTCGCTTCAGCTTAGGAAATCTGTGACTTCAGTCAGAGAATGGTATCTTGAGCCATTCATGACTCTACGGGGATTCAAACACTTTGCCTTCAGGCAAAACTCCGCTTCAGCTGGAGAAACATCTTCGACTTCAGTCAGAAGAAAAACTATCCACTTGATCGCAATCAATCATCTCCTCAGGACGGCTGACTTGGTCTCAGACTCACACGAATCACACTGTTGTATCTACAACCCTGGAACCTTGTCTTCAGCTACCTGTTGATCTTCACACGGAAATCTGGCTTCACCGGAACCTTCTGATATCGCCTTCGGGCGCTTACGAAATCCATCTTCAGATTAGACATCGTGGTTGGAGCAGACATGTCATGCTGCTGAGGACTTCAAGAATCATCTGAACAACAACTCCATCGGGCACCTTCAAGGATCATCTTGAACTGATAACCTTTCTGGAGCAAACATTCTGTTGGGAATTCCAGGAATCTTCCTGGGCAACTCCTGCTGGAGACGCTATTGGGGAGCTCAAGTATCATACTAGGCAAACAACTCGGGAAGCTGCAGCTGAGGTCTTAAGAATCGTCTTAAGCAACTGGGCCCTGCTGCAGAATTCAAGAATCGTCTTGAACTGAAGACTCGCTGGAGATCTCAACAATCATCTTGAGCGAGCGACTGTGGGAATTACACCGGGGTCTTAAGAATCATCCTAAGGAAACGACCTTGTTGGGGAGAATGTCAGGAATCATCCTGAGCAACTGGTCTTTTGGTGGAACACTTGTACAACGAGGATGGCGATGACCTAGGTCATGCTTATGATGCGTATGCTTCTGCGCGTATGCTTCTGCGCTACGCCCCACACGGTGGGAATGCTATGCGTTTATGCTAAATGCCATGCAATCATGCACAATGCTATGCAATCATGCACAATGCTATGCAATCATGCACAATGATGCGATCCTGTCAGCAAAATAAAGGCCGAAAGGGGGAATTCTCCTGTCAAGGAGAAAGAACCACTCAGGTAGAGGAATCATCCTGCTGAGGAGATTGTGAACACGCCAATATCAATCAGGCTCTGTCTGGGGAACTGATCTTCCGCGAACTGCTGCAGGGGAACAACTTCAGCTGACTGCTGCAGGGGATGAGGCTCTACGAGAACTTGGATCTGCTGATATCAATCGCGATAATGAACTGCGCGGCCGTCTCGGCTACTTTTCTGGGGATAATAACTCTGAGGGGAAACAACTTCAGCTGTTTCCACACTCCACTGGGGAAAACCAATCATGATCTGATCAACTTCCAAGGATTCGGATCTCTTGGACATCTGCAAACTCGGCTGAGGAAGGAGAAATCATTCTGCTTTGCTTGCTGAGAGAGTGCGACTCAGGGGAAATACAGCATCAGCTGCTTGATGCTCTGCTGGGGAAAATTGATCGTGATCTGATCACTTCCAAGGATTCTTCTTTTCTGCGGACTCAGCCGGGGAGAGAAATCATTCTACTTCATTGGAGAGTGCAACTCCGATGGGGAATTTGATTCCACTGGGGAAGAAAGAATCATCGGACTTCGGGAGAGTACAACTCTGCAGGGGAATGACAACATCAGCTGTTCCAACACTCTACTGGGGAAGAGGGAATCATCAAACTTCAGGAGAGAGCCTGACTCTGGTGAGGAATCTCAATTCCACTGGAGACTTCAGTCTGGCACCATCAGTTACTGCATACTTCGGTATACGACTAGCTTCCTACGAAAACCTGCACTTGTGACCCGGTGCGGGGGAGATGAACTACGGTACTCAATCATTTCCATGAACTCTGCACTTGTGACCCGGTGCTGGGGAAAGAAATCATTCTTCGGTGCTTGACTCAGCTGATGAGGTGACATTCCTTCAGGATGCGCTTGCTTGGGGAAGAGAATCACCTCTACCTGGGGAAGACATGTCAATGTTCACTATATGCGTTCAGATTCCGCGGAGGAGAGACTACTGAACTCTGCTGGAGAAGGAGGACTCGCTCCGCTTCGGGGATGTCAATCTTGGTCTACTGAGGGCAATCTTGACCCTAATCTGATGAGGGATAAACGCCATCTCAATCTGCTGCAGTCTCCAACTGTACAGGGGGAACAACCTTAAATCGTGCATCTCTGCTGAGAAACGATCCTGATTCAACAACGTCAACACAGGGAATACAGGCTACCAATCATGGAGTCAAGTAATAGGTTATGCTGTAGGATAGCAACCCAATGACCGCAAGGTTTCTTCAGAAGGTTCGGGTTTTGACGGGGTAATGACACGATTCCCCGATACTCAATTCTTGCTAGGGTGAACAAACTCATTTGAACAACTTGCCCCAGTGCATTTCAACTTGCCCCAATCCGACCTTTGGGAATAATTCACTCTGAACAGAAAACAACTGGCAACAAAACAATCTTCAGAGGGCTTGCCCCAGCATCTGCACAACGGGAGGATTCATCCTCAACTAATCAACTTTCAGCATGGTCGGCTTCAATATCTCTGAAGTAGTTTGCCCCTGAACGAGCGATGAGCGACTCAACATGCTCTGATCGAACATTGGAGGGATCTGCCCTTAAATCGCAAGGATTCCGGATAACTGCCCCTGATCGGGTCTCAAGAAGATTCACTTCCGATCAACCGCTGCTTGCATAAACTGCCCCATAATCAACTGATGCTCCGGGACTTGTCCTCAGACAAACCGATTCCAAACTCACTGGAAGTCATTGCCCCAGATTCACGGGGCTTCGCAGCATACCATTCTGACCCAGACTTCTGGCGATTCAGTCCTGATTGACTATTCCTTGCTGAAGTTCCTTCGTATCAGCTACTAACCTGCAACTAAAATTGTTTATTCACGAATAGTAATTTTAATGCAGTGTTCATGCAAATTTCGAAAAAATGTTGTACTGTCACTCATTTACGTGTCATGCTAGTGAGTGACGAATGAACCAAAGAGTTCAAACGTAGTGCTGATGCGATCAGTGAAAAATGCAATAAGGATATGATTAGCAAATCAGGAAGGAGTCAGGTTACTCAACCTTATCGTAATGCGCTTTCGGAATAACCCTACCTCAATTAGGTCTTTTGAGGGTTGTATCGTGGTCGGGTTCACGGTTCGTGAAACAAAGGATATTTGGCTCAAATTATGATTTGTACCCACCCCTTCTACGTGATGATCTCCGATCCTAAAGTCCAGTTAACTTAGCTCGAGCGCTCGCCTCTTCGAGAGGTATGTTTGAACATCGGGAACAACTGGTTAAAGAATTCTCAAGGTGTTTCGGAGTGACAGTTACTCCTTTTCGTTTTCGGTGTCTGCATCTACACGACTTCGCCCTTGTTCGAGGATTTTTCTTTTTTATATCCTTTCTTTTCATTCTTTTGATTCCCTAACTTTTGCCTGGACTGACTCCTTTTGAGTTCTTTTCGATTTTTCTTTTGAAGTCCAGCGGGATGCCCTGATTTTTGCCTAAGTATTTGCTTTCTAGCTTTTCTTTTTTACTTAGCGGGCTTTCTTATTTCTTTTTTTTTCTTTTGGAACGAGTCGTGCGACACTGGTTGTCTTGATTGCTCCGAAAGGATTGTAACTGTCTCACTCCTGATTGGTGAGGTTTAACCATTGTGGTTGATGAGGTACGACCTCTGGAGAGGAATATGATGTGATTGGTCCTCGAAGGACAACACTCCTCTATAAGACTTGAACGCTCGATCAAGCTAACTGACAACTACCCTGCCCCAGGTTAAGATATGAGGGTTTAAAAATCCGAAAGAAACTCCTACTTCTCGGCTCGAAGTGGTTAACAAGGGATTCTCTTCCTTATCTCTCCGGTGTTTAGGGGACTTGAAACAATGCCTTGTACGTCATCGGCAAAGTTTTATCTGAAAACAATACGATCATCGGTTATGAGTATTCAGTTTCATCATCCTCCCTCCGCTCATTGCTAATCATAGTAATAAAGTGGAGTAAATAAAATGCAAGTGTCAGTGTAATGCAGTAAATGAGTGACAACGACATAACTAATTCAGAAAAAATGCATAGTCACTTTATTATCATTACCATTCGAAACATACAATGTTTACAGCAAGTAGTAACTAACAGAAAAGAAACTACAAATGCAAAATGGTAAAAAGTCCGAGGACTGCCAATGCTGAGGACGTCTGCCTGTCTGGATCACTGGCTTCTGGAAATAACCCTCTGAATCTGCGAGCTCAAACAGCTGAGAGGTCGTCACGCACAACCAAGACTCCATCTGGAAAGGAAATACACCCTTGGTCGATCAATTGTTGCACCTTCGCCTGGAAAGCCTTGCAATCTTCAGTTGAATGCCCCAGAGATCCACCATGGTAGCCACACTGAGCATGAGGATCATACCCTGGAGTGTAAGGCTCTAGCACGGGCTTGAGAGCTTTCGGTTCCACCAAGGAATTCTGAACCAACAGCGGAAGAATCTGGCTATACGGCACAGGCACTGGATGGAAAGAAACATTCCTTTGTTCCACGTGGTTGCGAGGTCTCTTGTGATCCTGGTGCTGGTATTCTTTCCGCCCAGGAGCAAGAGGTCATCGTTTCTGAATGGCGACGGTCTCTCGTTTAGGCGCTTGCGTCCTTGAGCTTGATCCAGGTAGAAACTGCGAGCGAGGCGATTCAGTCACCAAAGGTCGCGGGACATATTCCAGATCTTTCTCAGCTTCAGGCAAGGGAGTGGAATCATCCACCTCTCCTGCAGGGTAGGGGATAAACTTTCCCGATGCTCTCATGCCGCCCGGCACAAGCCTAATCGTCCTCGAGTCGATCAGGTCCTGAATCTTATTCCGGAGAGCCTTACATGTTTCAACATGATGCCCCGGTGCTCCAGAGTGGAAATCACAACGCATGCTGAGATCAACGTCTGGTGACACGTCATCTGGTGGATTTGCGGTCCGAAGCTTGAGAACACGGTTCTGAACCAACAGCGGCAGCAGCTGGGCATAACTCACAGGTAGTGGGTCTACAGCTCTATCAAGTAGCTTCTTCTTTTGACCATAACCTTCAGGATTATTCTGAGATGCTCGGCGCGGCTGATGATGAGACAGGCCTCGAGCTTCATGCTGTGTAGAGGGTCCATGAGGTCCACTTGGCTTCGGCACAGGTGGCATTGACGGTAACGGAGGAAGCACTCTGGTCTCTTCCTTGGGTGCTTGACCACTTTCCTTATTTAGCACACTTCTTACCACTCCCATGAGAAAGCTCAACTGGTTCTGCAGCTGCTGATTCTCCTCTCTGAGCACTTGCTGGTCCAGACGCACTGCCTGTATGTCATTCATGACCTGCCCCAGCTGGCTTTGGATTTTCCCTAGTTCAGCTTGTATCTGCTCCATTAGTCTGAGCTGCTCGATTCTGAGTCAAACCTGCAAACACAAGGGTTAGAAGACAAGTCCCGGCTTCTGCCATGCAAGATGAATTATGGGTGTTTGTACGTTCAGGAGATCACCCCTGATTCTGGTGTCAACGTGCCAACATAGTGTCAATGCAGTGATAAGACTGGATCCATTCATGGAAGAAAATATCTCATATTGCTCGGGACACCAGAATCAGGGTACGAAACGCGCCTGTAGCACAGACACATGCTAATGGAATGCAAACATGAATATGCGAGCTAATGCAACATGCAGGTATGCAACAATATATCCAGGTGGCTGCTGTGGAGATTCGGTATCAACAGTCACTGACGAGAAGGAAACCCCGGTGTAAACCCACTGATCTGATCTGCTGTGAATAACCATCTGGTAGGATCGAGATCAAAATTCTGCTCTGACAAGAACGAAAGCCTGATAATAAAGACCCCGGATGCAAGATCAAGGAATATCTGTTGATGAAGTCTTCGGACCCCAAATCAAAAATCTGTCCTCTCAAGAACAAAATACAGCTGCTGATGAGATCTTCAAACCTCACTCAAAATCTGCCCTGTCAAGAACAAACAACAACTGCTGACGAGATCCTCAGACCCCACTCAAAAATATGCTCCATCCAGAACAAACCTCTGATAATAATACACTGATCAAAGCCTGCTCTATCAAGAACAGACAAACACCCGATGATAAGATCCTCTGATCAAACTCTCGTTCTGTCAAGAACATCTCTGCAACTGAGAACCCAACATAACTGATTCACTGTCAAGAAAACCAGGTAGTCTGGAGGTCAAAGTTTCCTGCAATATCCCAACCCACTCACAGGTATGATGGACCTAATCCACGGACAAAGGTACGGCATCCTATGCGGTTGTCAGCGTCACAGACATTCATGAGTGACAATACGATTCCCAGAAGGAGTGGCATCGCCAAGTCATGAAGAGGCCTCTCTTAGCTGACTTCCAAATGATCGGTCCCCAGAGTCGACAATCCTTACGTCTGGACTCCCCTCAGATCCTCAGGACCGGAAAGGAGCACCTCTGCAAGAATCTCGTCTGAGCGCAGATTTTCGTAGGGAACTGTGCCTGCTCAGCAGACAGGTTCTTCTACTACTTCTCCGCAACTATATCTAGGTGTGTACTCAAGCCCAGGTCCGGCTTTTCACTCACAGTAACATCCCTCTCCCACAGCAGCACAGATAATCATATCGAACTGGAAATAAAATGCGGGAAATAAAATGCGGGAAGTAAAGATGCGAGAAGTAAAAATGCGATAAATAAACGCAACCCAACAAGCAAACACACAAACGATAGGATTGACTCTCATAGGGAACCGGAGAACCAGAGATTCTGGGTTCGGTCCCCAGCAGAGTCGCCAGCTGTCGCTTGCGCGAAAATAAGGTGCCGGCATGACAGAAGAGTCGCCACCTTTCGTTATTTTATCCCTCAGAGCGGGAAAGGAAACGATCGGAAAAACCTGACGAAAAAGGGTAAGACAAGGTCGTCGCAACCATTGTCTGGGTTCGGGAGTCGGTTACGCAAGGGGAAGGTATTAGCACCCCTCACGTCCGTCGTACTCGACGGGATCCTCGCTTGTTTGCTTACTTGGACGGGTTGGTTATAATCTATCTACCTATCAAGGCTGGCTGAAAAAGAAAAGAAAAATGACTCGGCAAAGCGTCGCGCTTTATGCCTACGTATTCCCGTCTGGAACGAGAAATCAGAGTCAACGTAGTTCGGCTAACTACGGGGGAAGGTTGCTCGCTAGGACGTCGCATCCTATGCCTACGTACTTTCATCTGGTATGAAAGATCAGAGCAAACGTAGTTCGGGATAATACGGATTAAGGCTCAGCTAGGAGGGAGACTATCAAGTCCTACTGTTATCATGCCATGGATTCATCCTATGGTTGAGGTTTGAACAGGGAGCTCCTAGATGTTGTCATGCATAGGTTTCAACCTAAAAGTCTATCATCAAATCCTTATCAAAGGAAATGAGAGTCCTAAGGGATCATGTCAATGATACACCAAAACAGACGAAAGCATCAGCTTTAACAGTAAAATGCATGCAATGCAAGTGAGGGAGGAAATGTGTGTGGGGTTTCAGCCTCCACAAGCTCATCTCAACCTCAAGCCAGTCATGAGATAACAGTAATCATACTGGAGATAATCAACATGCTATCAAGCAATATACAGATGAGAGGAATGAAGTGCCATCAGGCAAACAAACACACATGCTATCAAGCAATAACAGATAAGAGAAATGAAGTTGCCATCAGGTAAACAAAACACACATGCCTGAGAAAGAATCATCTATTCTCTAATCCTAACCCTAATCACAGAATCTGAACAAATCTAAGCAAGGCTCTCAAGCAAAACCTAAACAAGAGAAATCAATCCCAGTCTTCAAGCTTCAGAACAAGCTTACCAAAGAAAGGGAGCTAAGCAAGCAGACTCATAATGTCTTCCTCAGGAAAGCACTAGGAGGTGTATACTCAGGAGTCATACCCTATGTGGCTCAACCACTGTGATCAGTTTACATTCCTCCTCAGGAGAAACTAAACTCACAAGCAGGCTCCAACATCACTGGATATTTAGGAAATCCTATCTGAACTAGTGGAACTAAGTGAATAGACTCATAGGACCTTCCTCAGGAAAGTACTAGGAGGCTTCCACTTAGGAGTTGTATCCTATGTGGTTCAACAACTGTGATCAGTTTACATTCCTCCTCAGGAGAAATTAAACTCACAAGTTGGCTCCAACATCATTGGATACTTGAGAAATCCTAGATAAACTAATGGAACTAAGTGAATAGACCCATAGGACCTTCCTCAGGAAAGTACTAGGAGGCTTCCACTTAGGAGTTGTATCCCATGTGGCTCAACAACATGTGATCAGTTTACATTCCTCCTCAGGAGAAATTAAACTCACAAGTTGGCTCCAACATCATTGGATACTTGAGAAAGAGGTGAGAAGGAAGGATGAAAGTCATTCATAGTGCCTTCCTCAGGAAAGTACCATGAACTCCCTTCAAACTTCAGGATCTCAAACCTCACAGACAGGGAACAAGACAAGCCCTGGGTCTCTGAATCTTGATCTACAATCTTCACTTCATGATGCTCTCCATCAAAGTCTTCAAGGCAACACAAGCCCTTCAGCAAATTCCTCAGAATGAACCCCAAAGATGAACAGATAACCCACTGAACAGACCAAATCATCAGGCAACCTCAGAAAATACCTAAAAATACTAAACTAATGGGGAAAAATCTAACAAATATTCACAAGGGTCCTCAACACCTACTCATAACATCTACAAAGGTCTCTACCTAAAAATCAAGATAAAACTCAATCAAAGAAAATGATTCATCACCTAAACACATTCTAAACCCTAATCAGGATACCCTAAGTCTACCCTAATTAAACTAATCAAGATTTAATTCTAAAAATCTAGAAAAAATCCTATGGGGAACTATGAATCATCATCTAATTGCATAAAAAAGAATGAATTAAAAACCCTAAAGGAAGGTTCTAAAATAATTCCTACAAAATCATGACACAAAATTAAACAATTAAAAAGCTATTTAATTGGAAAATCTATTAAAAATATTAAACATAAAAATAAAATCTCATTTTTATTTTTATAATTTTCTACACATTTTCATCTACTCATAGAAAAAAGAAGAATTTAAAAATCATTTTCTATCATTTTTTAATGCATTAAACAAAACAGAAAACATTAAAAGAAATTAAATGAATTAAAATGAATTAAGGGAGGGGGGGTGCATTAAGCAACACGCGCTAGTTAACATGATTGGGCTACATAAGAGGGGGGGGGGGGCGAATAGAAACCAAGCCCAGAATGGCTGGTTTTAAATGAAACGCAGCGTTTCATGGAATTTAAATCTTCCCTCTCTTTCTCAGATACGCGCACAGCCACACGATTGGATGATTTTGTCAAACCTGGGACTTGATCCAACGGCTTCTCCTTCATCGTCCCAAATGGGACCTAGGGTTTTCAGACCCTCCCTCCATGCGCTCAAATTCGAGCTCCTCTAGCTCTCTCCACACGCCACGGTTTGATTCGATTCCAAAACAAGAAATGACCTACTAAATGCCTAGATTACAATGGTACGAGCAGTTTTTTCTAATTCCTCCTGAATAATCCAAACAGAAGGCTTGAACACCTTGGTACCAACACGGTTCAGAATTTTAACCTGATATCAATCTTTACTAAACTCAAAACTAAAGCTACAAACTTGTTCTTGATGTTATCCTGATCATTTTAACCTACTTCATGTTACCTAAAACTTCCTAAACAGATAGTTCTTGAAACTTAAAGAATTATGCACCTGTCACAAACCATCATGGATCGTGCCCTAGCTTTCAGTATCTATCCATCTACCCTAATACATCAATTATACACCTAAAGAATGAACTAAAACTACATAATTTAGGAGATAGAGAGTGAAGAAAGAACCTGTCAAGAGGTTATGGTGCAGTGATGTAGAGCACGATTCAGGCCTTGGAAGTGCTTCTAGATGATCCTTGGATGATCACCAATCTTCTGTTTGCAATGGTTATGAAGGAGATGGCTTGTGGTGGAAGAAAACTCAGGTTGCTTCAACTTGAAGAAACTTCTTCAATGGCAATGTATCTCTCTCTCTCCTCTGACTTGGCTCAAGTTTTTCCAACCTTAGACTCTCCACAATGTACTCTTTTTATAACAATCATTGGCTGTTTCTAGAATCATCTAGAATGGTGTGGAAAATTCTTTAAAATCTCATGAACTTCTCCTTGAATGAGAAGTTGAAAATATCATATCCCTTGCCTCATGCTTTGTAATTTGGTCTCAAAATATCCTTATGTGAGTTATTGAATGAGGATGAGTGAAAAACAAGTGTATCTTTGGCTTGTGTAGGGTTTTGCAAAGTTGCCCTCTTATGCAAGTAATAAATTTCCAAAGGAAGTCCATTTTTGGAGCCTCAAATGAAAAATCTATTTAAACCAAAGTTCTTAAAATGGTTTTTCCAATCAAAATGATATATTGGATGACCTATTTTGGATTTGTGGATCTCCCAAATCACTTTTCAATTTCAACTTTTCAAAGTTATAAGTCATTTTTAGTTCATTTTTGACCAATCATGTAATCTTGTGCTATGAGCTTTTCCAACAATTGGTGACCTTCTTTCTAGACTTAAAATCACATTTTGAGCAACTTTCATGTTTTGAGTTTTTCCATTTGAGGCTTGGAAATAGGAGTTTTAGGCATTGGCTAAAATGACCTATAACTGACAAATGACCAAAATACCCCTGCCTTGTTCAAACCATAAGTTGAGTTCCACAAATCCAATCAAGGACTTCTACCACTCAAATTAAAGCTAAGAAAATCCTCTTCAACATTCATGTTGACCAAGAAACCATAGGAATCAACCTACTAGGGCAAAAGTTGTCTGCAAGCTGGGTGACTTTCAAGGACCCAGATTCACACACCTCTGCTGACCTGTAATTTGTCAAAACCATAACTTGAGCTCTGTAACTCCTATCAAGGACTTCCACCACTCAAATTAAAGCTAAGAACAAGCTCTACAACATTCATGTTGTGGGGAAGATGAGATATCAATCACATCTAGAGCTAAAACTGCCTGGAAGATAGGGATCAAATTAGGGTTTTTCCACTGACAATCCTTGGAAACCCTGACTTGAAACTTCTCAAACTCCTCAATCATGATGAGTTGGTCTAGGAATCATCTTTATAACATCTCTATGCATCATTCCATGATCTCATGGCCCTTGGATTAGGTCTCAACCTTCTCCAAACATCCAGCTGATCTAGGGTTGACCCAGTCAAAACCCTAATTCTACCACTCATGGTTGAATCTTCTGAATTCTTGCACAATGACTTCTCTGGCATTCATGATGGCTATCAAGACGTCTCATAGGCTTTCTCAAAACATCAAGTTCATTCTCAAAGTCTCAGAATCATCTGAGGGGCACCCACAACTCTCAAGCTATGAAGCACACAACCCTGGTTCCAACCAATTCCTCTGAAGATCTCTTGAACTGTCTGATGAAGGTATCAACTTTCAAACACTAGATGGATAAATAATTGTTGGTCAAATTTTGGGGTGCAACACCCATAAAACCCTTTAACACCGAAACCCCAATCTTCTTCCCTCCAAACATCAACCAAACCCTGTCTCTTTCTCCAAATGCGAACCAAACACGAGCAGAGAGAGATGAAGAAATCTCGAAGTGAAACAATCCCAAATTAACGACGCACTTGAAGCTTGAGTCGATGGAGTAGGAGATCAAAGGCCATCGTAAGAGGGAAAGACGAACGGATGCGCGAGAAAAGAGGTTGAAGACGACATGTTTTTTTTTCATTTTTCTTTCCTTCTGATTTTGTTTTAACCCGTGATGTTCTTCTTCTTTTTGTAAAGGGACAAGGTACTCCATTGAGTTTGTTTTTAATTATTTTTATGTTTTGTATATTATTTTCAATAAGGGGGAACTATGCCTTTGTTTCTGTTTTGGGCTTCATAGCCTGTTTAGTTTTTTTCATTATTTGTCAAGACTTGGTGGTAGGATGACGGGCTCAAAAGCCCGTGTGATTCCCTTACGCCACCCTCTTTAATTACTCTGTGCACCTTGCCTTGTTATTCGGAGAAGTGGGCTTTGATTAAAATCCATGGTGGAGTCTCTAACCACACGTAAATCAGTCCATGCACCCCTTTTACTCATTACCGTTGGTTTTAGTTTTTTATTTATAATAAGTCTTTTTAACTCATGTAGGTTCTTGATTTGAAATTTCTATATTTATTTCTTTTCATTTCTTGTCTTTTTCTTTACGATTTTATAGGGTCGATGACGAGACTTCCACCGTTTAACCGTCACATTAGTGGCGTGAAACAAAGGATCCGAGACTATCTTTGTTCTTTCGATTTTATTTCGGTAAACTAACTTAAATTTAATTTATGTCAAACTTTATTCATATTATTTCGTATTATCATATTTATTCATATTATTTATCATCATATCTCACTCACCCATATTTGAAAACACTTAATAAATTATCGAAACTCCTAAAAGCCAAATTGGTGGACTGTTGTATCATTGGTTATTTGCAGGTATCTTGATTTTAAGTCGTGCCCGACTTTGCTCAAGGCGTAGTTTAGGACACAAATTCATACACACGGCTTTCTCTTGGGCTACCTGACAATGAGACCCCTTTATTTCGTGCAATCCCGTGTAAATTACATGTATCCCTTCCCCATTCCGATGTATGTTTCGCATTTATTTGATTATTAGTTTATCTCCTAGGAGCACCCATAGGGACTAGAGCGGATCAAACTATTTTCAAACTAATTCTCGATTCATCATCGAGCCACTTTCAAACAACCCGTAAGTCGAGTGCTCATACGCATTCACCTACCTATTACAACTCGACCCTTGATGCGTAAGTCAAGTCGGTCTCTTTTTCAAACAATTTCATTTTCAACACGCTTTGCACGCGATAACGAGTCCAACCCTTGATCCAACGTCAAGCGGATTTTTGAAACAAACCATCAATCAATTAACAACTATTTAATTTTTTTCAAGGTGTAAAGAGTAGGTTCAAGTCTTTGATCTTGCTTTCAGTTGTTTACATGCGAGTTGTCTTATTCGGGTGTGAACAATTGACGCCTCTAAATAACATTAACAACTCGACAACGTTCAACTAACTCCAACTCAAACAACTTTCCTGAAACGATGAAAAAGAGAGTGTACCAAGTCTTTGGTCTGCTCTCCCGATTATTTGGAGTTTGAGAAGTCTTTCTTAAGCTTCAATTAATCGTCATCATTTCAACCTCATCCTTTCAAACACAACTTCTCTTACGATGAAAAAGATAGCGTTCCAAGTCTTTGGTTCGTCCTCCCGATTATTTTGGTCCGAGAAATCTTTCTTAGGCTAAAGTAATCGTCATCAGTTCAAACACCGTTCAAAACATTATTCTTCAAGATGAAAAAGAGAGTGTTCCAAGTCTTTGGTTCGCTCTCCCGATTACTTGGGTACGAGAAGTCTTTCTTAAGCTTCGAGTAATTGTCATCCGTACCTATTTCAATCCAATTCAAACCCGTTTCTTTCATGGTCGTTACCACGAACTACGAACGCTCTGATTCTTCATTCACTCTTGAATGTAAGATACGTAGGAACAAGATTGCGATGATCTTGGCGAGCACAATTCCCTCCATCTTTCATTTTCCCCCATCCTTTCCCGTAGTCGAACTACGACGCTCTGATTTCTCATTCTCGTCCGAATGAGTATACGTAGGCACAAGGGCCCCAATCCTTGGCGAGCACCCTATCTTCTAACCGTCCCCTTTCCCCTAGTGTCTTTATCCCCTTATGGTATCCTTTAGCATTTAGTAGCGAGAAGAGAAGAATTAAGTCTAGCTAACATCCATTAACTCGAATTAAGAGGTTCCCGTCGAGTACGACGGACGTGAGGGGTGCTAATACCTTCCCCTCGCGTAACCGACTCCCGAACCCAGGAATATGGTTGCGACGACCGTGTTCCTTTCTGCTTTATGAGGTTTTCTCGATATTTTCCTCTCCCGTTCATTCGGGAAAAATAAAGTTTGGTGGCGACTCTGTCAAACCGCAATTTCCGCGCCTTTCGCGCGAGGGTCGTATGTTCGAAATTGAATTTTTGAGGTGCGACACTTCTTCATACCCACCTGTCATCTATATCCCTTCTTTTTCCATACCCTTAACATCTGAAACCACCAAAACACCTTCTTTAGAAACCTATCTGAAACCTAAACCTAGGTTGGATATTGGTACTTTATTTACTGGTTATGAAAAAGAATTAAACATGTGGTTATTGACTGTCAAGAAGGAATGCATGTCCAGTTTGAATCCTGATGATTCTGAGGCTATCTAGCAAAGATTCAGATCCAGATTTGACTCTGGAACTTCCAATCTTCAAGAGATTTGCACTGACGATGCCAAGGCCAGATTTGCTGAGGCTGTTAGACAAACTCTTCTGAGAGTCAGCAGAAACCCAACCTTGCTTCTGGAAAACACACCTGCAAAGGACGTGTGTATTCCTTCTGAAGCCTTGGTTGCTTCTGAGACTGCTGAAGTGGTTAGCTCTGGAATAGTAGCTCTAGAAGTTTCTGCTCCTGCTTTTGAGACTCTTGACTCTGCTCAACCTGCTGACATGGTCATTCAGAATGCTTCTGCATCCTTGGTTGTTCACGATGCCTCTGCTTCTGCATCTGCTCTAGAGTCATCTGACGTGAAGAAAGAAGACGAAGATCTGCAGGCTCAGATTGCTGAACTCAAGGCTAGAAACACTGAGATGAAATCTTGGATGGTTAAGCAAGAACAGAAAACTGAAGAAATCAAGACATGGATGGCGAAACAAGACGAATCCACATCAGAGATAATGAATCTTCTGAGGATGCTGGCTTCTCCTCCTTCTTAGTTTTCTTTGTTGTTTTCTGCACTTTTGTGTTAACTGTTTGTTTCTGTTCTTGGATTATCCTTATTAAATGCATCTGAATGTTATGTTTTTCTGACTGAATTTATCTTATGCTTTATTGTGTCTCTTCTGTTTTTTTCTGACTTAAAGTTTTTCTTTTTGATATGACAAAAAGGGGGAGAAAATGGTAATTTTGATAATTCACATAAACAGTTACCAAAGGAAACTCATACATGATATATTTCAACTAATCATATTTCTTGAGTGTTTCAGAGCTAATAATTCTCATCTGATAAATTCTAAGAATTAACTCTGAACTAAAAGTCTGAGAATCTGCAGGTTTCCTCTGAAGCTGAAAAGAATACAGAAGCTGAAAGGGAAGTATTTTATCTCTTAAGAAGTATTCATTTCAGGGGGAGATTAATATTCTCAGGGGGAGTGATATTTCTTTTCTATTTTAAATGAAATTTCCCATAGTTTTTGTCATCATAAAAAAGGGGGAGATTGTTAGAACACAGATTGATGTTCAATATATCTCATTGTTTTGATGATAAAATTAATGAAATTTTGTATAGAGAATTTATATACTCTAATTTTGTTCAAGTGTTTATTCGTTTCAGATATCAAAATTAATAGTATTCTGGAAGCAAGAACGCCTCTGAACACCACAGAATGAAAAAGCTCTGAGCGTCGGAAGCAATACATCAGAAGACTCTGAGCGAAGCTAAGAAGAACTTGAGCAAAGAACATACGTAAAGCTTCAGAAGACTCTGGAAGTACTCAACGCTGCAAGTACAGAAGTTATGATAAGCAAGTATGCTCTTATAAGAATTTCACGCTTAAAGCACTTTGCTGCAAACTCTGATAGAGAAACTCTGAGTGAGTTAACTCTGACCTGAACAACTAAGAACATCATCAGAAGTTCTGATGTAAGGCATTCCAAAGTTGTTGAAGAAGATGTTGTTCAAATAAAGATCCGTTGGTATATTCCTTGTCTTATCCTAAACGGCTCTTTCCTCATTCGTGCATGACACATGATTTCAGACAAAAAGGATTTGTCAGAATATTCCACTTCTGAGAAAGGAAAAGTCAATAGAAGACAAAAAGAACATAATGCACAGATTGCAGAGTCTTTGAGAAATGGATTTCAAAGGACTATGAAAGCAAGTCTAAGCATCACTTCAAAGGTTAACGAACTTGAAACAAATTCTTTACAAGTTATTCAACAAGCTCACATACAAACTTTCTTCAAAAGCTGAATAGTTTATTTTTGTTCTAAAACTTGTGTAAAAATCACTGTTGTGATATAGCTTTTTAGAAGCACATCCTAAGCACAAATTTGTTAGTTTATCTTTGTAAAAAATTTCCTTAAGAAGGCCAAGTTGTGGTCAGAATTTCTTGAGAAGACTAAGACAGTCGTCTTAGTGGTTTACACTTTAATCAAGTTTGATATAGTGGATTAAGTCATTGTTGAGAAAGGAAAATCACCTTGGTAGGATGGATTGGATTAGTTTGAGTTCAAACGAACCAGGATAAAAATACTGTGTTATTTTTCTATCATCCAAATTGTTTTAAAACCCTTATTCAACCCCCCTTCTAAGTGTTTTTCTCACCTTCAAGAGACACAACAGTTCTTTATCAATTTGATAATAAACAAAGAAGAGTGTATATAGAGAAGTTCCTTCCTATTGAAAGGAAGAAAATGATGTCCAACCACATCTTACAACATCCCGTCAGTCATGATGAGGCTCTAAATAAATCTCAATCTACTTGGAGATGTCATTATTGTGATGAATATGTTCATATAAAGCCTTCTTGTTATAAATTATATGGAGATCAACAATCTTCATCTCATTCTAAGGCTAATCAAGTGAGCAAAAAGAGAAGTGTTAAAGATAAGAATGTTAACCTTATATCTCATACTTCCTTGAGAGCTTCAACTAGAGAAGACTAGTACTTGCAAAGTGGATGCTCTAGACATATGACAGGAGTTCAGAAGTGGTTGATATATATTTTTGAGCTTTGTAACTATTGCAGAGTGTACCAGACACTCCGCAAAAACGTTAGTCTAGACACTATTACAATTTTGACATATAATAGCACCAATTTAATAGCGTTTTTTTTTAATAAAATGCTATTAAAATGTTCATACAGAGACATTTGATAGCACTTTATCGTCAGGGCTATTTTAGATGTTACCATATAATAGCATTTTTCCAAAAACGCTATTATAAGGTCCTAACAAAAAACAAAATGATTAATAGCATTTTTTGGTTGCACGCTATTATTATAAGAATGCCTATATTAGCGCTTTATATGAAAACGATATTATAATACTTTCTAACATTAAAATAAAATAATAAAATATAGCATAAATTTCTAGCTGAAATATTAAAAAAAACCTGAAATCTCTTTTCTCTTAGGCTTCAGACAATTACCGGCTTCGGCTGATTCGCTGTAGGAGTAACTGGCTTAGATATGTTGAGGACAGGCTTTGCCGAGCTTGATCTTGGAAAATGGAAAACCCTGCGAGAAGTCCTGATCTGAGAAGTATTAGATATACCATCAATAACATTAACAATCCTATGATTTGGTAGAAGGTTATTCCTGACATTTGGCTAAGGATCATCAAAAGATATGATCTTCTTTTCCATTAATTCCCCGACAATGGACTTGAGAGCGTAACATTTTTCCAAATCATGGCCAGGCACACCCTCATGAAATAAACAATGAGCGACGGTGTTGTAATTGGAAGGTAAAGGATCTGAAGGTGGACCCACAACTCTAGTGGTAATCAGACCTTGTTGCACTAATGATGGGCAAAACTTGATAAAAGTCATCGGAATTGAAGGACACGACTTGTACTGTCCCCTATTCGGACCATTCTGACGAGGTGCTTGATTATGCAGCTGTTGATAGGCAGGAGCATTGGGCGCTCGTCGATAATTAAGAGGTGCTTAATATACTGGAGGTTGATAGATAGGAGCCGGTTGCACCGTCTGATAAGTAAGAACTTGTTGATTGAAGGTAGATGTAACAACAACCACATATGGTTGTTGAGCATACTAACTAGGATAACCTTGAACATAATTCTGCTGATGTTGCCAAGGTTGATGAGCAGCCATTTTACGGTGATACCTGATCAAGTGATTCCTCGGGCGTGTACCTCCTTTATGACGGTCGAAGCTCGGAGTTTTGAACTTTGGAGGACTGACTTGTTGAACTAGTTGAGCAATAGTAGGAGGCACCAAGCCAGGTTGAAGACCATGAGGAGGTACATTCGAAATAGTAATGGCTGGTTGAGGATCCCCAATATTACCGGTAATCTAAGAGACAACAGCGAACTGAGTATCCATCTTTGCATTCATAACTTGTAACATCTCCATAATCTGCCCCACACTTCCTCAAATATCTTCGAGTTCATTGCTAATGCGGTCAATCTCTTGAATATGCTCTTCCATCCTTTTCCGAGCTCAGGCTCTAGTGTTATACTGATGTAGAGGACTCAGGGTGGCAGAACTGGAAGGCGAGAGAACTGAGAATTAGAGACCGGGGAAAAAATGCAATGCAAAGATATGATGCGATGCAATGCAATGGTTTCAAGAACTTCAACGGTCGATTGCAAACGTTTCTTTTAGGAAATCCGGAAAAGTTTTTAGGCTTTAAAATGTAAGACTTTTTGAATTTGCAAAGGACTGTTGAATTCCTTGAAACTAGGAATGGTATGATGCTTTATGGATGCAATGCATAAACACACAAAGGTACACCAAGGTCCTAGGTTAGAGGGACAATGAGCGGAGCCAAGGTCTACCCATCCCAAAAGGTATGTACTATGGGTTAATTGTACCTGCAGAACAAGGGTTCTAAAGAGGTGCCCAAAGTCATCAGTTCATCTTTTAGATATTATCAATTTTCCGACTGACTCGATGGTTAATAATATTCTCAAGAGAACCTCTTTTGAGTGTAGTATCGCGTATCAACTATTTCAGGAATACTCCCTCATAGTCCGCACACTACGTCCTAGATAAGGCCAAAGTGGGGTTAAGGTAACTACGGTCCCCAGTATCACAGACTCCTAGTCGAAAATAGCAAGCGTTTTCACGAATACTCGTTCAATGGTACTAATTTTCAAGAGGGCCTCAACTGAGCGGTGATTCTCAAGTCAGCTTGGTTGGGAATCACTCCCTATAAGCCTCGTCGAATGTATCACCTTCCTATAGTAATTACACTCAAGTCCGGGTGTAGGACTTATCTCACAACAAAGGATAACCCAAGCAAGGTACAACCGATATATATACAAGAAAATAATAAAGCAAAAATATCAAACAAAACCAGGTAGGGATAACCCTCAAAAGATACTCTCAGATATTCCCCAATGAAGTCGCCATTTTCTATTGCGGTGAGAATAGGATATCAAATTATTAATTAATTAGAATCACAAATCTTTGATTCACAGTCGGTCTTTGATTTATCCGAAGGAAAGGTTAAAGAAAAGACAAACCTATTTTGCATCGTAAACACAATGCGGGGAGAGGTCTAAGGTTCGGGGGTTGGTTAAGCTTAAGGAAGGTATTAGCACCCTAAACCTTTGTAGTACTCTATAGGAACCTCTTGTTTTAATGTTGCAATTTTGCTAAAATTATCTTCTTAAGGGTATATGCTAAGGGATAGAAGGTGAAAAGAAAGACCTAAGGGTTAGTCCTATGTTTACTCGCCAAGACTCGTATCTTGTACCTACGTATCCGAGGTAGGGGATGGAATCAGAGTAATCGTAGTTCCCCTTGAAAGGGAGGAATTGAAACTTCTTAACTGTGGTCAAGGTTTCATGGGGATGCAAACGTCTTAAGGAAGCGCTTGCGTGGAGTGCGGCGACTCTTATTTCTACGTTGTAATTGAATTGAATTAAAAAGGGTAAAATAGGTATTCCACGGCGGGAAACCTAATATGGAGTGCGGCGACTACTTATCCTAAAACTAGGGTAAAAGGTAAAGTGGTCCACGGCGGGATTCCTAAGCAATTAGGGTTTGAAAGGTGAAAGAGTCAAGGGTTAAGGACTATTGACGTGGCGGTTAAACGGCTAGACCTATCCTTCAGAGGGAAATTAACGGAGAGATAAATATAATGAAAAATAAATAAGTAACAATATTGAAATATGGAAAAGTGTGCAAGAATAATGACGGAATAAGAAGCGACGTTGTCCTCGCATAAATTACAACCATTAAAAATGAAATACGGAAAGATATGAGGTTAGTAAACAAGGGCAAATAGCGACATAATGTTAGGAACGTCATAAACATAAGAAAAAAATTAAACGGGGCAAGGTTAGGGATCAAATTAGCAATTAGGTAACGTTTCAATTAGAAACTAAAAGTGAAATGTTAAAGAATTAGGTTAGACATGTTTTTAAGAAAAATTTTAAAATTAATTATTTGAAATTATAATTAGAAAAGAAAAAAATTGTATCAATAAACTAATAACTAAATTAAAGAATTACTAGATTTATTAAAAAATGTTAATTTTAAATTATAAAAATTTTAAATCTATTGAATTAAGAAAATTAAATTTTAAATTAAGTTTTAAAATTAAGTTTTAAATTAAGTTTTAATTATAAGAACTAAATAGAACTGATGTTTTTTTTAATAGAGTTTAATAAATAAATTAAACTACTCAAAATCAAAAATTAAAAAAAGAAAATATAAAGGGAAGGGGTCAATCAAGAGTTGGCAATTTTAGGGTTTGGAACCCATTCCCTCTTCTTCTTGCGCGGCGCATCATTCCTCTTCATCTTCTCCGTCGGTTTTTCTTTCATTTTCGTCCGCCATGGCCATGCTTTTCTTCTTCTCCGAGCTTCTTGATGATTTCTGCAAAAACAAATAACAAAATACTCCACTTGCATTTTTAACATTAGAATTGGTTTCATGATTTCGTCATCTCCTTGTTCTAGGATTCTATCAGTCATACCATACATGTATACATGTGAAGATTAAGTGTTACATATCTTTTTGAAGAGTGGAATGATTACATTTGAAAAGATTTTTTCATATGGACATTAAAATTGGACATTAAGAACTAGATATACAGTTCCATAAAGTTGTCAAAATGCATCCATAGTTTCTAACAGTTTGTCATATTGGATATGAGTTCAACCCAAACCAACTGCTATCAAGCCTTATATAATCTTCTACTTGTTCTTAAAGTTTACAAGGCATTTATTTACTAAATCCAACAAATAATAAATAATTAAAATAATCAAATAGCTAGTTCTAAAATTTAGGAGCCAGTTATTAACAAACTCCAACAAAATAGAAACAAATAAAAATAATAAAACAACCTGTCCTACAATAAATGATTAACAAGATATGCAAAAGAGAATATTAAGGAAACTCAATTAATCATGTCTTGGCAACAAAATATGCGGATGTTAGTGAAATTGGGATGGTGAGTTGAAACATTTGTCGACCTGTGATTGAAACTGACTTCAAATCGGCAACAAAATAGAGTGAAACAGAATAGAAACTTCAAAAACACTAATAAATTGAAAATATAAAATGAAATTTAAATCTATCAATTACAAAGAATATTGTAGAATATTGTTCTATCTCTAAATAATAACATCAAGATAGATGTTTTAGAATAATGAAGAATAAACAAATAATATCAGTTGTTAACACCCCTATGAAGAACTGAAAAATCAAATCTCTTGTTGTCTTGATCCCATTTAAAACCAATTTCATCTCCAGCTTTTAAGTTTCTTTTATCTACAAATTCCTTTATCCATGTATTGTTGAAAACGTGACTGTTATTCGAAGGCCATATCTTGAAAACAAGAGAACGAAGGGTTTGCGTGTCAACATCAAAAACCGAAAGTTGGACTCCATCTTTCTCAGCTTTATCTTTATCCACAAAAGGAACGACCCATTTCCTAGCCACTTCTTTCTTCAACAAAAGTCTGCTATTATTTTTCAGATCACTTGTTGTGAGTACCTTCTTGATTTTCCATGGATCATCACTGCTGATTGAAGAATGAAAACTTGTTCCAACAGTATCAGTAACAGCAGCATCACTGCTGATTGAAGAATGAAAACTTGTTCCAACAGTATCAGTAACAGCAGCATCAGCATTAGTTTCTTGGTGAACAAGTTTCTGTTTCTTGATCTTCCATGGATCAGAACTTGTTCCAACAAGAACAACAGCATTGACATTAGTTTTTTGGTGAGCAAGTTTCTTGATCTTCCATGGATCAGAACTTGTTCCAACAGTATCAGTAACAACAGCATTGGCATTAGTTTTTTGGTGAGCAAGTTTCTTGATCTTCCATGGATCAGAACTTGTTTCAACAGTATCAGTAACAACAGCATCGACATTAGTTTTTTGGTGAGCAAGTTTCTTGATCTTCCATGGATCAGAACTTGTTCCAACAGTATCAGTAACAACAGCATCGACATTAGTTTCTTGGTGAGCAAGTTTCTGTTTCTTGGCAATTTGAATGCAGTTACAAAAATATAGAGACAGATGAAGACAAACATTAGTTTCATTGGGATATGAAGACAAATCCGACAACGATGAACTATTGTTGGTTTCTTGTAGCGGACATTTCCGTTTCGATCCAGAAGAACGAGAAGCAAGATCACCACCATTAAGAATGGAAAAAGAGTGATAAGATGAAGATGAAGATGTTGAAGCATGATCTTTCAAGAGAGGCAT